>JBBMJY010000010.1:15003400-15036809 GCA_037833715.1 Toxotes lorentzi
GTGTGTGTGTGTGTGTGTGTGTGTGTGTGTGTGTGTGTGTGTGTGTGTGTGTGTGTGTGTGTGTGTGTGTGTGGCCCCTGCAGGGTCTCTGACTCAAAGGGCACTCACTGCAAACCCATGCCGAACTGTTTGCACATGTCAGTGATCATAACGCGATGCAGTGCAGCCACTTAAGCTACGCACACAGAGGCCCTCAGTAAACATGTGCAGCACAAACACACACACATGCCAACATGGAGGGGACTTGAATGAATCTGTGTCTAACAGGAACTTGGTGTGGAAGGATCCACCTACACAGTATTTTTCAAAGCAAGGAGAATAAAGGCACACTGCATTTCTCCTGTATACGTGTATGCTTCTTGTTTGTGATTAATTGGAAAGCTGCATTTGCTATTGATTTAAAATGTGCCGGCACTGACGGATTGTGGTTTTAATGTACTGATTTAGATGCAGGGGAAACTCAGCAAGCACAGCATGTCTCTCAGATTCCCACAGGACTAATACAGAAACACACACACACTCACACACTCAGTCCCTTCCCCCTCACCCTTAGACACACAGCACCCTTTCCCCTACACACATGGTTAGTTTTATCAGGGTAATGGGTGTGCGGTGCGTTCAGTAATGGGCTGGGTGGGGGAAACCTCAGCTAAACATGAAACCTTTTCCAGCTCGTACAAGGTTGTGATTGGAAAAGACCGTAATGGTTCAGAGGTTCAAAGTTTACGAATGGTCAGTGGTGCAAACATGCAGGGGATGGAGTCTAATAAAAACAAGTCTAATAAAAACAGTCGATTGCGATATCATGTTAAGATATGAAATGTTTTATGGGGATTCACTCCAAAGTGATTGAACTGGTTTTAATGGTGAGGTGTGTGTGACGTCAATGCACTCTTTGTATACACACTTCACTGTGTGCAGAATTGATTATTTGTTCAAATTAAATAGAGTTTTGGTTGGGTAAATAGTTGCTGTAGAAGCAGTGTCTTTTTTTTTATCATAGTAAAGTTGTTGCCAACCAGCCCTCATATGATGGAATGATAATGTGTTAATGTAAATATCCTTGGGTTTTGGACTTGCATCCCTAGTACAATGTGCTGAGGTCACTACTCAGGATATATTCAGCCTGTTTCATCATCAATGGTGAAATCAGACCCTGAGTACTGATTTCAATTTATGAAGTCCACTAGATAAAGAATGTGCAGACTAGTGTACTTCAATATATAATAAACCACCCAACTGTTGTAAACTGTTGTAAAAAACATGTTGGGAATATTTGACCTGTCTTCTGGAGGATTTAAAACAAATAGATTTGTGTCTTGAGTGAGTTAAACACACTAGCGGTTTATAGATGAGAATAACTAACTAATCTAAATGTCAGTTAGATTAGGAACTTGTTGAATTCTGAAGAGGAAACTGATATTGAGGTCTGATGATCTGTATTTGCTAAGAGAGAGGATGTGCTAGTGTGATCCAGCAAGGTGGATGCTACACCTATAATACCCCAATCAAATCACTGCTTCCTACCAGAGAAAGTACCCTCAACATTGCACCACATGGTTCCACTCCTGTTGTAATGGTTGTGGTTTTAGTCAGTGGTTACATTAACTGTCTTTTTCTTGGGAGTGCAGTCTGTCTGTGGTCTGCCTTGTTGAAACGGAGTGCATGGTGGCTCAGTAATAATGTGATTACAACACACTACTTCAGCATAGAAACATCAGCGCATATTGATTGTGCACCACTCACTAACACACACACACACAGAGGAAAGTGACAGAATGCACAGTATAAATCGATTGTCTTTCTTGTTGTGGTGACTGACAGTCTTTGTTCTTCTTCCTAGGCGATGCCTTCCCTTCAGGCTCCGGTCCCTTTCTGTCAGGTTACCCAGGCCCCTCCACCCTGACCTCTGACCCCGCGTACAGATCGGCCAATCCCAGCAGTTTGCAGATGGCTCAGCTCTGGGCATCACACGCTCACGAAGGTAAATCATCATTCGCCTTGCCAAACATTTATGTTTCTCTCTCTCTCTCCTTCTGCTTCTGTCCTCCTTTTCTGTCTCGGTACATAATTCAGATGCTTGAAGACGCATGTGACATCATATTTTTATGACATTTCTCACAGTCTGCTCCTGTCCAATGCCCAGGAGGCTTGTTCCTCTTCTGTTCCTCGTTGCTTACACCAGTGGGATCCTGTTCCATTTCTGTCTGCTGTCGGTAGCTCTGCTCCTGGCTCTGTCCTAAATGCGTCTTGCTTCCTATGTCCGCAGCCAGTGCTTTACTTTCGCCTGTCATTCGTTACTGTAATCTATCTTCCTCTCTCTTGTTCTTTTTTGGAGCTTCCTGTCCAGCATGCACTTTGTCTCTGCCCGTCTCTCTGTAGCTGCCCCACTTTTCTACAACATCTCTTTCCTGAACTAGCTTATGAACACAGTTTTAGACACTCAAAGGTGTATGTTTTATGTCTTTATATATGTATCTCCTTGGACCTCTCTGTCCTTTCTGTCTCTGTGCTCTTCTTAAGGCCTATTCAGTAAGTGATTGAATGTCCGTTCCCTCCTCATTCCCTTGTGCCCTTTTGTGTCTCCTTATCAAATCTCGCTGGAGTAGAAGGTCAGATAGAAGGAAACATATCTCGCAGTGCGTTTTGGCAGTGCAATGTGAGAAGGACAAATGGATTCCAGTTAGGATTCATTTTAAAGCTGATTGCATTGCCTGTGTGACAGATTTTGTTCAGTGTTTTCCAAACACAGCAAATCAGATTGTGTGTGATTAGGTTTTGTTTTTTTTTTGTCAAGATTTAGGCTTGAGCTTACTTTCTTCAATTCAGGGTCAGTTCAAGGGGGCGGCACTGACACGCGATTGCGGCTATGGTAAATTCTCAGAGCCAAGAAATGCTCACAACCCCCACATAAAATAGTGAATTTTATTTATTTGTGCTAAGGAAGGGTAATACTGACTGTAGCGTTAACTCTCCACTTGAAAGTAATCAAGTGCATGTCTAACTAGTCCTTTAACACTGTATTACAGCCATGCCTATGAATCCCCTGTGCATGTGAAGTCAATTTGAATCCAGCGGGTAAATGGCGGACTCTGTCACTAACAGTGAAAACTCACAGGTAACCACAGAATGTAAACACGGTGTTGACCATAAATCGTATCTAAAACGGGGTCAGCCCCTGCCACACACCCTGTGGCCTTTATCCCTTCCTTCTTTCTATTCAGCCAAAGAAGGAAGGGATAAAGGATGGACGGACTTTTGACGCCTGACTTACTTAAAGTTTAGCCTGAATTGAAGCTTGCGTGTCTAAAGCTAAAGAAGCTAAAACCTCCTGCTGGCTAAAGCAGCCATAGACTCCACTCGTTCTGATGTGAATAGAATCCTTCACAGCTTAAGAGAGAGATTCTTAATACCTGGTGGCTGGCTTTAATAGCAGCTAAAGTTACTGAAAGCTGGAGATGTTTCCGGGCAGCAGCTATGAGGCAGACTGTGGATATGCCTGGGATGCACCGTAGCAGCACAGGAACCCCATATCAAAGCTGTTAGAGATCAAGGTTAGCTGTTAGCTGCGGTTAAAGGAAGCTTTGCAAGAAACCTATCCTGCATTCCTTTACTCTCGTCACATCATTCCTCTTAGATTTCTGTCTCCCTTTTGCCTTCCTCTTCCCGCTAACACCCCCACCACCCACCTCCCCTGCCTTCTCCATTTCTGCCTGAGAGAGGAGACAGATTTATACTTCGGCTCTGCTCCCCAGCGCTTCGTGCTGGAACAGCAGCGGCGTCTTTGATACTTCTTGGAATGGTCAGAGTGTGGGAACAGGGAATGTCTCACTCTCTCTGGGTGGCAGTCTCTTTTTTTTTTTTGACTTGTGGCCTAGCACAGTGACACCAGCCAGCGTTAGAGTTGCAGCCAGCTCGGTCCTGACACAGAAATCCAGAGCATTACACCAGAGCGCGAAGCTTTGTCTATATTAAGATCTGGTCTCTGAGAGCAACAGCTGGCTGACGGGCAGACTCTTGCCCAACACCAACCCAATCAGTTTCAGGTGGATTTAAGAAGGGCTGCATTTTAGGATTTTTTTTTATGATCAATTAATTATTATTGATTACTTTCTCAATCATTTGGTCCAAAAACAAACATATTGGAACAAAATGCTGATCACAGTCTCTCAGAATCTAAGGTGACGTCCTCAGATGTCTTATTTTGTCCGACCAACATTAGTTTCGATGAAATAAAACAGAAAAACAGCAAATCTTCACATTGGAGAAGCTGAATTTAGCAAATGACTTAAATGACGAATATATTATGAGAGTTGTTGATCTATTTTCTGCCCACAGAGTAATCATCTAATCACTGCAGCTCTAAATCTAAGTAGTAATACTTTTTGTTTGGTGACGGCAGAAGATGCTGCGCTCTACATCCACCACAGGTTGTCCTAATTCTCCAAATGGAAGAATTCAAGGAGGCCATGATATTTACATAACTAACGTATTACTCGTGTGTTTTGTTTAAGCTGCAGTGTGTGATCTCTTCTGTGTTTGTGTGTCTTCAGGCTACACTCCGCTCTCAGGCAGCCTGTATTCCAGCCCTTACCTGTCCCTGGGGCACCTCGATCCTCCCTCGCTCTCCCAGCACCCTCTCTACGACTCACATAAAGGTCAGTCACTGTCACTAACAACATTCATGCAGACACATGGCTGAATTTAGAATATGTATCCTTTCATATCCTGTGATTCATCAGAAGCAGTAGGTTTTGTGTTAAGTCTTTTCATCTTAGTGAGAAGACCTTCAGTTAGTTGTGGAGCTGGGCCAAACCTCCGGTCAGAAACAGGCAGTGTTCGGCTGACAGGTTTGGCCCTGATCCTTTTCTCTTTTTTTTCTTTTTTTTTCTTTTCTTGCTATAATGTATAGTGCCTTTTTTTTCTTCTCCTCCTTGGATATGGCTGTTGCAAGTCTGCTGTAGGTCTGTTATTGCTACATTTTCTTGGCAAGTCGACATTTAAATATTTATTACACTCACCTCCGCCTGTTTGCTGCAGTATGCATGAATCGTTATCATCTGTTGCAACAGCGTGTTTGTGTTTTATGTTTTGTATGTTGTAGAGGGCTTTTACCTACCAGCCTCCTTCAGCCAGTCGCCTCTCCACCCTCCATCTGCCCCCACAACCGCCCCATCCAGCTCCACACCCCCCCAGAGGACATCCCGGGAGTGTGGTAGGGACCGGTCTTACCGGGCGGATAGGGAGAGGGATAGAGAGAGGGAGCGAGAGCGAGAGAGGTCAAGAGAGGAGCAGCGGCCACACAGCGTGGTGGACCTGACGCAAGACGGGAGGAGCGAGGAGGACCGCAGGGCGAGGAGCGGAGACCAGGAACGAGAGAGAGAAAGGGACCGGGACACGGAGAGAGAAAGAGACGGGTGGTCTTTCCATCCTCACCTCCACCAGCACAAATCCCACTCTCAGTCCTCCACGTTGGAGGCCAGATCCAGGCCATCACCTCCACAACTCTTCTTCCCTCCAAGTGGGGGTGCAAGCAGGTTCCATGGACCAGAAACTGACAGAGGGGGTCGGGATGAAGAGGGTGGCTCTCGACCCCATCACAACCATAACTCTAACACGAACTCAAATAATTCAAACTCTCAATCAGACAGACAGAGGAGGAATGACTCTGTGGCCACTTCAGCTGGGACTCTCCACATCTCCTACGTCCTTCCCCCTGCTCTCCAGCCCTCTGTCGCTGGTCTGCACCACCCCTCCACACCCAGAGAGCCTATCAGAGAGCAGCGAGTCAGCGCACCGACATATGTGCCTTCTGTGGAGGTTTATGACGAGCGGGCCGGGCCCATCCAGATCGCCTCGCAGGCCCGTGACAACAAACACAGAGACAGAGAAAGAGAGCGTGAAAGAGACAGGGAGCGCGAGCGGGACAGAGACAGGGAGCGCGAGCGGGACAGAGACAGGGAGCGCGAGCGGGAGAGAGACAGGGAGCGCGAGCGGGAGAGAGACAGGGAGCGCGAGCGGGAGAGAGACAGGGAGCGCGAGCGGGAGAGCGAGCGGGAGAGAGACAGGGAGCGCGAGCGGGAGAGAGACAGGGAGAGGGAGAGCTACAGGTTTCCTGAGAGGAGCCTGATGGATCATCCTCGACTTTCCCAGTCTTGCGATTCAAGCAATCAAAGAGAGGAAGGTTCTGTCATTTGTTCCAATGGTTCCATTGGTAAACGAGGCCAGGACACATCGTACTCGTCCAGTCAATCAAGGTTCAGCCCAGAAACCAGGGACATCTCTAAACACTCAATCCGGTTGGGTATAGAGCGAGCAGGGACGGAGCCTAAGTGGAATAACATGAGCCCGTTGGCTAACTATGCCACAAGTCACATGGCTGCTCTGGCAGCCCAACACGGACACACACTCTCCTCGCCCCACAGCCAGCAGACACACACACAAATGTCCCATTCCCCTCACACAACTCAACGGCCCAACAGTAACGCACACTCCCACAACCATTCCCCCCAGACACACCCCTCTCAACACGGACATGGGCGCTCAGGTGAGGAGGGCAGTCAGAGACGCTATCTGGACCCATCAGCTCTCTACCGACCCGGGGGGTCACTGGTGGGAGCCAGTGGTGGAGAGCGAGGTGGGGGAGCCAGTGGTGGAGAGCGAGGTGGGGGAGCCAGCTCAGACCCCACAGAGGTCTCAGCCATGCAGAGTCTGATTAAATACAGTGGAAATTTCACTGCTGAAGGTCCTGGGTCCTCAAGGCTCGCCACAGATGGCCGAGGGCCCTTTGGTGGTCTGGGTAACATCGGCATGGAAGCCGAAAGAGAGAGGGAGAGGGAAAAAGAAAGAGAGCGGGAAAGAGAGAGGGAGAGGGAGAGAGACAGGGAAAGAGTAGCGGTTGGATCAGGTGGTTCAGGGGCGTTGAGGGTCCCTCCCCAGCTGAAGAGAGAGCAGGAGCGGCCGGACAGCGCTCGTTCGTTTGGCCGGGAGGGTGAGGGCGAGGTGCGCCACCCTCCCGTTGGCATTGCTGTAGCCGTGGCCCGTCAGAGAGACAGTGGGAGCACCAGTAAACCAACCAGTGGACCATCAGACACACAGAGACCCCTGCTGCAAACAGCTATTAAAGGTGATTTTTATGGGTTTTTTTTAATGTACACGAAAAAAACTCATGCTGCTTGCCACTGTAGTAAAATGTTTTCTGGATTTTCTTACATGTGAATGGTTGAGGTATAGATGAAACTGAATACTGAATAATTTCTGCTGTGATTATGTGTTAAAATAACTCTAGAGTTTCCAGTTTCGGTTATTTCCATTTTTGCTGGCTAAAAGGTTTGAAATACTTGTCTCGTGTTGAGGTTTACTCAGCTGATCAGATGAGTCATTTTATGTTTGATAGTTTCTGGTAAGTTAAATCAGGTGTACTTAATATATTTGAAACATTTTTTTAAAGTACTTTCTCCTGCTTTTGCTTTTGACTCTCCACTGTGGCCACTCTCAGAATCACACTGCTGGGAACATAGATCCCCTTAGTTTAATGAACCAAGAACAAATGATCTCTCATTTTGGTTCCCATGAATAATAGAGGATTCATTTTCTTTTGGATCAAAGTCATATTTTCTCAGCCCCTGTTTGACTTTGAGGTGTTCATGCATGAAACGTGACTGGAATGGTTAAAACAACTTTTTGCTAATTATGTCATGGGGTGTATTTTGTTGAAAGGCTCTTTTTGGCGGGTTACGTGGCTCTCTGTGCTGCATAGTAATTCCTGCCATAGTGCGCTCTATTCTTGGACGTCAAGGTCATTCAGCGACAGTGCTCCCTCCCCATCTCTCCCTCTCTCTTCCCCCTTGTTTCTGTTTCTCTCTCCCTCTCCCTCTCTCTTGCTCTTTTCATTTTGTTGAATGTCTCCCTCCTTCTCCACCCTTCCTTCCTCTCTGAGAAGGTCTTTGTGGAGGCACTCCCTCCTTGTCCCACCTCAGGCCTCCTTCTCTTTCTCCACTCTTTTCTTCAGCTCCACCTCCCCAACCCCACCTCCACCCTCTCTGCATTAAACATGTCGTTACAGAGTGCAGCTAAAAGCTACAAACAAGCCTTGAATTACAATAAGACCATGGGTGCGTTGCTAAGCAATGGATCAGTCTTGAGAGTGATGGACTGCGGGTGTTTTTGTGTGTGTGTGTGTGTGCGTGCACGCATGTGTGTGTGTGTCTGAGAGTGTATATGAGGAATTGTGTGCATTTGCGAGATACTGTAGATGTTTGTGTATCTGCGTGTGCATGCACATGCATCCCTGTTGGGGGTTTATTCATTTCCTTGCTTGAGCAGAGTGATTGGTTTAATAGCATCAATCCCTCGCACTAAGAACAGCTCTAAATAAACAGCAGAGGATTTACACTGAAAACACAAATAGATGGATGGATGAATGAATGGATAGATGGATGGAAGCAGGAAGGAGAGGAAGAAGAAGGATAGGATAGAGATGGACAGATGGATGTAGATCGATAGCTTGATAGATGGGAAGAGAGAGGTATTTCAGAAAGTGAAGAAGTTTAGAGAGTGTGAGATGCAGGGAAGAGCACTGGTAGAGGAGTGGGGAGAACGAGGGGGCGTGCAGCGCTAATCGCTGGCTTTCTGATGCAGGGAGGATAGCATGTGGGACAGGCTCCCTGTAACCTTGGTAACAGTCTTGAAACCTTTCCTGCAGAGCATGTCAGGGATTGTTAAAGTCTCTTGTCCCTTTACAGGCTACACACACACACACACATATGCGCACTTCTAGAGCTGAACTGAAGGGTTCAGCACACTTGTATAAAACCTTTCTGCTGCTCAGGGACCTTCAGTCAGCATTGATGAGATGGAAGAGATTTAAAGGGAAAGAGTGCGAGGAGGAGATCCTCATGTTTATTCTGGATGGCTTGGTTGAGTGCTGCTGCTTTCCGTCTTTTTTTTTGCTGCTGGCCCTCACAGTAAGCTGGATGGGTTTAAGACTGACTCTGTGTATAGTCAGGCAGTAGCGGAGATGTTCACACATCTCCTGTGGCACTAGACTAATAACTGATAAGAGCTGACACTCGGAGTGAGAGCTGTCACTCCATTTGTGGAGTATGTGTGCACACGCTCTTTGTGTTCAGGCTGCGGCCCAGCGTCATATTTTTAGCCTTCTGTTGTTTTGACATGTTGTGTCGTGTCACCACTATAGACCCGGTGTCACCTTGTGTCCTCTCCCTCTCTCCTCCATTGTCACCCATTTTTTTTTTCTCTTCTCACCACATATTTTTTTACCTCACTACCAATGAATATATCTTCTTTCTTAGCTCATATTCTTTTCTTTAATGTATGTATATTACATGTGGGATTGGGTGTTAAAGATTCAAGGAGTCTCAGTGATGCAGCCACCAAACAACCCTATCTAATCTTTTTCTCTCCCTCTGTGCCTGAACCCGCCATAGGTGAGGAGCGAGGGGAGGACCGTGCTCGTCACCATGATGACAGGCTGCTGGCCGGACGACTGGAGCGCGAGCAGGAGAAAGTGCTCAGGTGAGGGGGGTGTGACTGGCTTTAATGTTTTCCTTCGTGCCTAATTATCCTTATTACCCCAAACCAGTGTTAGTGGTTAACCATGGCAGAAAAAAATATGCACTCAGTTTTCAGTTACATAGCTCTTTGTTCATAAAATATACTTCTAAACATACAGTGTTAAATAAAAATGTGTTTTTTTTCCTCCCAGAGAGTCCAAAGAGCTGGCAGAGTTTACGCAGATGCATCCTGCCCCTTTGTCTAGCGGCCTGACGCCCAGTATGATGACACCCAGCCTCATGACCCCCAACCTTATGGTGACAGGAGGGGCTGCCCTAGCAGGGGCTGGGCGTTGGCCTCCAGACCCCTCAACCCTGACTTCTCACCCCTGGATGCCCCGGCCCGGAGCCCCCCCAGTCTGGCTCTCCAGCACACCGTTCAGTATGTGTTCATACACATGACTGAAGACACTCGCTAACTGCTACAGGCACATGTTTAGATGTTTGTAGAATTGCACTTATCATTCCTGGCGACACCTTTTCTGTTGTAGCTGTGGTTGTGCATGTTTTGTTTCTAGTGATTTCAAGAATTCTATGGCTTATATGAGAATGAAAGGAGTTAGAAAGGATTGATTAGTTGATCAACAGGAAATTAATCTGTTTAAGTCATTTTTAAAGCAAAATTCATTTTTTATTTTCTGAACATTTTTAAGTTATCAAATGTGGGAATTTGATGCTTTTCTTTGTCTACTTTGAATGTTTGCATTGTGGACTCCTAGTTAGCTAAAACAAGTAACGAGACTTGACCCTAATGTGCTTATTGCTTGTAGTAGGACAACATGCTTGACATTTTATTACAGTTTCAGTTTATTGGCACAGTGTTTTCACCACAGCGTCATGACATCAAGCTAAAACAAGTGCAGCTTCCACAAATGCAAAACTTCGGTCCATGTACACTGCCAGGTGTGGACAGGTACAACAGCACATGACCCAGAACAGTAACAGTACAGTACTTGTCATTATGTGCATTTTCCCCTTTTCAAAAGCCATGTGCATCTTAATGTCTGTCATCAGAGTTGTTCAACCTGGTGCTGAAGACGGAGTGTAAATCAGCTCAACTCCAACACACAGCGTGCTGGCACAATTCTACACACTTCTTTGTAGCCTTTTCTGATTGGCGTAGCAGAGTAGGGAGGTTTTCTCCGTCTGTCGAGTGGCAGTCCAGCAACAGCCTCCAGGGGTCAAGTGCCACAGACATTCCTGATCTTTGCAGGACATTCCAGACCTGCTCCTCCAACACTTGCTGTCCAGAAATAACAGCATCAGGACGCACATACTCACATACCATCTGAAAACACGGAGACACACACACATGTACACAGAGCTCCCTGAGGGCCAGCTCTGTCTAGACACTGAGGGCATTCAAATGCAGCTAAATTCAGTGTGTGTTCTCATATGTAACTCCATTATGGCTTCAGTGTGGGTATATAAATACTGGATGAAGAATGATGTTAACAAAATGTTAGTTTTCAGCTGAGATTTTTTTTTCCCCTCTCACTTTCTCTGCCTCTTAACATTTTTCACACTTTTCTCTCCCTTTTCATCCTTTTCTTCCACTCCCGCCCCATTCAGGTCTCGGTCCCTCCTCGCTCCACCAGACCCTCCCCACAGCCTACCCCCCCTCTCTGCCTGGCTCCTTACCCCCGTCCTACCAGTTTGCCAGGGACCCGCAGTCTGGACAGCTAATAGTCATCCCTACTGAACACCTGCCACACTACGGTACGAGAGCTGCTGTGTGTGTGTGTGTGTGTGTGTGTATATATGAACAAATATGTGCATGAAGTTGAGTTTCCAATTTTATCAGTTATAAAATTACTATTTGTTGAATTTGAGCAAAAACAAATCCATTTTGAGACAGATAGCACGATAATCCTCTTTATGTTGCTGCCTTCCTCATGTCTCCCTTCTCCCCACTGCAGGAGGTGATGTGCTGGAGCGTGGAGCCCCAGTGTGGTCCGGGGTATACGGTACAGGCAGCTCGCTGCAGCACGCAGCCCAGCTCCAGCTCCTCTCCCAGCAGCAGATTCTCCGGCAACAGGAGCTGCTCATGATCCAGCAGCACACAGCGCAGGTCCTGGAGTTGCAGAGGAATGCACAGCTAGTTGTAAGTGGACTTTGTGTAGTTGAGCACACACACGTCAATAACTACATGTAGTTCAAATAACATACCTACATATATTTTGTATATGTCCTACATATTTAAGCAAAAACAAAACACAGCAGTCCTGCAGCTGTATGAGACATAGTGTCCTGACAAACAGTGTATGCACATACGTTTGTTTTTTTTCCCTGCACAGTCTCACATCATACATACACTGCTCATATATTGTATACAGAACTCTGTCCTCTCCTGTGTTTCAGGAGCGTTTAAAGGCCACCGAGCACCGGCCAGAGATAGAAGACAAAGCGGACAAGCGGGCTGCAGACCCCAAACCCAGACCCTCCTCGATATCTTCCCCGTCTCCTTCACCCGTTTTGCATCCTCGCAAACCTCCCCCTCCCTCTCGGTCTCCGACCCCATCCACCTCCTCCCTCACCCCACTGCCTCCGCTCCCCTCGCCAGTGACCACCCTCAAGTCAGAGGAAGGGGGACAGAGAGTGTTGCCGCACCCACCAGCGCCCCTACCTCACCCGCCTTCCCCCCTCTCGGCTTCTCCGCCCCCATCCTCGCCACGGCGGCCTAAACAGGAGGCAGCTGAGGAGGGGGAGGTGGGACGGAGGGAGCAAAGGGAGGGACAGAAGCCGGCCTCTGCACCCTTTCAGGGCATCTACTCTGGTGAGTCTGTTGGAATCTAACATTTGTGTTAAGTTCAGTGATCAGCTGCTCCACATTTTCATGTTGTAACTGAGTTATTGAACCGTGTGCTGTGTATTTACAAGTCTGTATTATTCAGCTTGGCCTAATAACACTACTAAACAAACTTTGTGCTTGACTTTCATGAGCTTCACTGGACTAAAATAAGGCTGAGTAGATAAGACAAAGGTTACAGTAGTGTGAATTATTGAGGAATGTTTAAGCAATGGATTAATCAGGCCTGTGCTTAACCTCCGTGTTTTTTGCTTTACAGATCTCCCTCCCGGGTACCCTTACCAGTCCATCACTGCCCCATTTGGCTCTCCATTCCCCCCTTATCACATCCCAGCACCCACAGGGGCAAACACAGAACTTGTCCCACCCCACCGGTCCCGCTCTCCAGTCTCAGCTGCCCCTTTGCCCTCAGCACACCTCCATCCAAGGCTCCTGGACACAGACATAAAGCCACAGAAATTAGATCCGTCAAAGACGGGATCTTTCCTCAAACAGGAACCGGGTGTGGAGCGGCCTCAGCTGGATGTGACGCCAGAACCTCTGGGTCCCCTTCGCCAAAGCTGTAGCCTGGTCCGTGCCAGCCAGGACAGAGAGACAGAGGGGGAAGCCCTGAAGCCCCAGCCTCAGCCGCTACCTCTGCACGTCCCTAGTCCTCCACCACAACTAGGTGAAAGACTGGGAGAAGTCAGGAAGGATGAGAAGGAAGGAGGCCAAATTAAAATGGAAGTGTCATCTTATTCATGTCAAGCAGCATATCCTCTACCCCTTCCCCTCGCAGAAGCTGAGCCTAAACCCAAGGACCCAGAGCGAACACGTTATTCATCATGCATCACTGCGGAGACTGACAGCCAGGAATCTGTTCAGAAGTGTGCGTCACTCAAGCAAACCACCAGCACTGTGTGTGAACAACAACAGCCAGACACTCCAATCGACTCACACACTCCCAGTCAGAAAGAAAGTGTTGCTGAAACCCCCGTTTATCCTCCTCCCACCTCCAACTCTCCGCTCCCGCTGGTCATTGGTCCTGAGGATCCCATGGCAGGGATGCTTGCCCTGCTGACAGCCAGTGAGATGGCCACCCAGGCCCGCCCCAGCACCCCACCTGCCCCGATACTCATACCGCAAATAGAAAACCCTCCTGTGGTTGCAGATTGCAGCAGCGCGGGGCCTCTGGAGATGGTGGCGCTGGAGGGCATGGCCCTGCTCAGCCAAATGGCTCAGAGAGAGATGGAGCACATCACCCAGGAGCAAGGTGGGTAGAAAAGAGAAAGTGAGGGGTCAGAGTTGAGAGAAGGTAGAGGAACAAAAGAGGGGAGAGGGCAGAAGTAAAGGGGGTGGAATAAGTTTTAAAAAAAAAAAAAGAGAGAGAAGAATGTAGTGTAAATCTCACGTCAGCTCTGCTCTGCTTCCTGTCCAGATCTGACATTAGAGGGCCTGGACTGCCTTCTTGAAGCAAGCAGACAGATTCTGTTGGAGGCCATAGAGAAACAGTCCCACATAGACCTGCCCAGAACACTGGACCCCAACAAGAAGTACAGCTGGAGGCAGAGGAAGGAGGAGCCGGTAAGATAAAGAAAATTTTCCTGGTCACCCAGAGATGAAAATCCACCAGTTTGTGAAAGATTGTGACAGAGTTGTCTCCCTTCTCTGCAGCTGTATAGTAAAATGTCTGTGGACATGTTGGACACAGTGGAAGTGGAATACCGTGTCCGCCTGGCTGAGCTGCAGAAGACATATAAGGAGAAGCAGAGAGAGCTGAGCAAGCTGCAGAGACGCAGAGACAAGCAGTGAGTGCTACTCAACACAGCTCGCACACGTATTGTCAGAGTCACATTTTAAGTGAATTAATCACACTGCTGCTGTTATTACACACTGAAACACACCTGCACAAAAATGCCTCCACCCCAGACAAACACACAGAACTCTTTTGTGTTTATGTCAGTGAGCGGCAGCAGCAGGAGGATGAGAGGCGGAGTCTTACCAGACGGGGCAGAGGGCGACCCAGGAAGAGAAAACACTTGGCTACACCTCCCAAACTGGACAGCAGGCCTGGAAAGTGAGTGTGGTCTGCAGCTCAAATCAGCTTCTTTCTTCTTTTCAGATTTGTCTTTAGATGCATGTTCAGCATTTGGCTTCATACAGTGCAAAATTTCCTTTGTCTCAGGGTGGGTAGGACAGTGCAATACTCTGAGGACTCTGAAGCTGGAGAAGGACAGAGGAAAAGGTTCCGGGTGTCCAGAGAAGAGGAGGAGACGGAGGCAGGAAGTGGAGCAGTGAAAGTGAAAAAGAAGAAAAAGAAGAAGAAGAGCTGGAACGACCAGGAGCCATCCACCAGTCACGCTCTGGAGGTAGGCCACCTGGAAGTGTATGTTTTCATTTTAGCGGCAGTGTAATGCCATTGGTCTTATCAACTAATGTAGCATTTTTGTGCTGTTCTCAGGTGTTGAAGGCGAAGCGCGGCCATGTGTGTGAGCAGGAGCAGCTGGCATCAGACCTGGACAGAGCTCTTTCACTTTCGCAGCTCAGCTCACTCGGCGCATCCCGCAAACTCTCCTCCGGCACAAAATTAGACAAGTCGAAGGGCAAGTCCGCTGACCGGATGAAGGACCGGGCCGTCCATTCTCCTGTCAAAGGAGGGAAACACAAGATGGCCGCCAAGGCTTCCACTTCAGAGACCGTCCAGAAGGTGAAAGGTCAGAAGAAGACTGCTTTGTTCTCTCCTGTGAGATCAGAGCTCAGCAGCTGCTCCAACAGTGAGTACCTGAGGACACACAGTCCAACTATGTTTTCAGATATGAACCAAGAGAGTCCAAGTAATGTTTTATGTGCGTTCAGGCAGCAGAACTTGTCTGCTTTTAGTTTGTATAACTGCAGGTGATTCATACCATTTACATTCAAAATGATAAAGCTGGGAATCTTCTATATTTCTGTTGAGCTGTCTACTGAGTACTTTTAATCATTAAACTATTATTATTAATTATTTATTTAATTTTCCACGGGTTTCCATGGAACTAGTACCTGAGCATGACTTGTCGAGTAAAAAGACTTTTGTTTCTTATCTCGATCCTTTCCGACGTGCCCCTTCTTCTTGACACTTGCTTTGGATGGACATGGTGACATTGTACAACTATTGCTTGGTAGTGGAAGAAAGCTTACCATCGGGATCAAACCAATCAGCTCATGTGGTCATGTTGAGTTCATTCAGTAGTTGAGAAAACATTACGTCAGGTTTAATTTGCAGAATCTCTCTGATGTTGAGGTCAAGTGGAAATCATCTTTGTCTCCTTGTGTTCATCGCTGTGACCTCATGAATCATTAACCACACTTTCTCCGCACCAGACTCTGATTCAGAGGAGCACAATTCTGCTCGAGGGGGCTGGCCCCCTCTCTCAGGGACACGTTCCCATGGCAACCTAACCAGGAAGAGGCGGTCTGCGTCATCGCCGACATCCCTGCTGTCCAGTCAGAAGTCTCAGAAGAAGAAACACAAGCACTTATCCCTGCTGCTGGAGGAAGCGGGCCTCAGCTCCTCTGACGACTCCTTCGACCAAGGTTACTGACCAAATCTTACAGCTCCTCGCTCCCTCACTGTTGAGTCAGCCAGTACTGTGTCTCTGAGCCTCGTCATAGCTCATGTCTTTTGTTTGCTTTTCGCTAAGGTCGCTGTTTTCCGACTGCGCTTTAGCTCGACGATCCCTACCTCTCTTGCTGCTGGCTTCTCTGCAAAGTTGCCTTTTTTTAAAAAAAAAAAAAAAAAAAAAAAAAAGAGTTTACCTATTTCTATGGTGTTTTTAATTGCCTGGATTGCAAACCGTTTTTGTAGCATTTGTACATTTGGAAAAACTGTGTGAATTGTGAGATTTTGTTGTATTGCAGTTTGGTACCTATAAACTTTATTAAAGGTGTTGATTTGATTGGTACAGAAAGCGAAGCGCTGTGGTCCTTGTGTCTTGCTTCATCCGTCTGTCTGTCTCTTGTCAGTCTGCCACTGCACCTCACACATCCTTTAGTGCTCTGTTCGTCAAATATCCCTTAAATTCTTCTGGAATAGGTCTGGGAAAACAGTGTTCAGCTTAAGGTTTACATCTGGAGAACCATGTTAGCATTATATGTAGAGGATTGATTTAGAGCACAGAGAGCTGAATCTGATTGGAAGATTTTCTTCTGGTATGCATAAACGAAGGGACATTTAATGATAGTTGGCTTGTTTTCTCGTTTTTCCAATGCTCCAATTTACATCAGACTAAATGTTCATTGATGATGTGGCCTGGTGTTTGATGTTGCGGGAGGGAAGTGCAAACTGAGACTCATTGTATTAGATGTTGGGGATATTTGGACAATAGAGCTCCTCCTGTGTCTACTAAACCTTCAAATAACCCTTTTCCCTTTACGTTGCTCTCTCAGACACCTTGCTCTGTCCTCTCACCTTTTCCTCCTCACTTCTGACTCCCTTGCCCCCCCCCTCCCTTCGTCCTACCCATGATGCTTTGAGTGTCTCTCAGCTTGTTCCATGTGCTTGTGCTGCTGCCACTGCGACATTACAGAAGCTTGGCAAGGACTAGCGCAGCCTTGAGCCTACGCTACCTCGCTGCGGCTAGTCTATGCTGTGGCTAAAGCTTTGCTTAAGCTAGACTGTGCTAAGGCCAGGCTACGCTATGGCTAGGCTGCGCTCTCGCCGACGCGCTGCCCCGCCCTGCCTGAGGCCACACCCCTGTCACCTGCTCTGTAAGTAGGAAGTGCCCCTCCCTCTATTTTTTTTTTGTTGACCGCTAACATGGACTATGCTGAAATTGAACTACATATGCAAAACATTAACTTTTGCCTTACTCATTTTTTGGTTTTTATTCATTTGTTGTTTTTTTTTTAAATTGTTCTCACAAATTAAAGCTCTTTAATGAGAGCCATGGTTACCACCGCTTACACAGCTTCACGTCTCCTGACGGCTTGTAAAGGTCTAAAGGAAGAGTAACCATGGTTACTCAAACCTCATATGAAGATTATACCAGGGGGCCTCACAGGGCTGTCCTCTCAGTACCTGCTTGTTGTTTCGTCTGCCTGCTGTTAACACTCAGTGGATCCACAGTACAACCTGTGCACCAGATTTGGCTCCTAAATCAAGTTTGAACAACTTCAAAAAAAAAACAAAAACAGTAGTTATGTTGTACTGTGCATCCGGGCTCATTGTTAACACTCTAACCCTTGAGGAGACGCTCCTCATGTTCATCTGTTGCCGTGGACCTAACTTCTAACTTCCAGCAATGCACAGCTAACCAACAGTATGCTATAGTGTATATGTATGTGTGTGTTGCTTTTTGTGTGCTCTGTTGGCCTGTGATACTTAGAGGAAGAAGCTCAGTTTTTCACCTCTCACATGTTTTTTTTTTTTTTTTTTTTTTTTAAACAAACGATCTCTGAATCAGAGTTTCAGCTCACATGGTCTCAGCAGCTGTGAGTCTGTGTGTGGCTCACATGCATGTGGTAAATTGCAATTTTTCCTGCTGTTTCTTGCTTACACAGCAGAACAGTGTGAAGGCAGGCTGCAGTGGTTTGGACAGTCTTCTCTCTCTCCACTGTGAAATGTGTGATTTTGTGTGTGTGCTTCTCTGCGTTTGTGTAGACCGTAATTATGTTACTGTAAGATCCAGCCTGCTGTATCCTTTCACACAGGGCTCAACTCAGTCTTTGTCTAAGAAAAAGTGTATCTTAATTGTTTTTCTTTTGTTAATTCATCTCCTCAGAGGTGCGCTCTTTGTGTCCACAGTCAGTAGAAACAATAGGAAGTGATTTGACCTTTGGCCCAGGCCCGTGCTGCGGCTGCATTCATCTCTGAACTGAAATTCTTTTTTTCTTTTTTTTTTGAAACAGAAACCTCAGAGGACGATGACGACGACAATGAAGAAGAGTCTGACTCAGACGATGGCGGCTGTGAGGAGAGCGGGTTGGGTCTGCTGGCCAGGTTTGCGGCAAGCGCGCTCCCCGTCAGCTCGGCCCCTTTGAGTCTCCTCCATGAAGGCAAACACCGCAGCAGGCAGAGCACTCTGGGTAAAAGCACGACAGACACAAATGAGTTGTTTGTGACTGAGCATCAAGCCAAAAAAAAAAAACAGAATGGAATGGGGTATGGATTTCCTTTTTGTCGAAAGTAGAAAGAAAAAGCAAAGTTTAGAGAAACAGTGATCTTCTTTTCCTTATTGTGTTGTAAGAAAATGCAGATGAGCCTGTGCACTGTGCAAACTCTCCTGTTTTTTACTAATTTCACCGGTTCCCTTGACAGCGTTCCACACTATAATTGTATTCTTTTGAGGTTGAGCAAGTTCACCGCCTGAGCATTTGCTCAGGATTATGTTATTGATTCATGGTTAAATATTCATTCATTTGTAATTGTCACATCAGGGTGCGTGTAATGATTCAGTGTTGAATTATGTATTAGTTTCAAATTGATCAATAGTCCTATTCACGGTGTTATTGATTTCAGAAAATATAACACCTTAGTTTATTACTGGCTGTCTGTTTATGGGAAGAGCTGGATTTTATCTGTAGGATTTCTGTGTGTGTGTGAGTGAGAGAGATGAAGAGTTGTTACATCATGTGACCCTCTCCCCTTCTCTGTCAGGTTCTTCAGAATGCGAGTGGTCAGACTCTGGCTCAGACTTGCGTCTGAGGAAGTTCCCCTCTCTGCTGCACGGCAAACGCTCCGCCCCAGAGCTCCCCCTGTTGCCCCCAGCAACCCGCCGCACTGACCAGACCAGCCCCACCAAGCGAGAAGAAGCGCTGCCGGCCAAACGCAAGCCTCTGCCCAAACCGCGCCCCTCGCCTCGGTCGTCCCGGCGGTTTAGCTTCGACCTCGCCGCTGGCCCTGGGTTCGGAGGCTTCAGCGAGGATGAGGGCTGGAACCGACGACGCAGCGAGAGGATTTTTCTGCACGATGCCACCACCTCTGCCAGTCAGATGTCTGTGCCAACCCCTGGTTCCACCAGTCAGAGCTCCTCCTCTTCCTCCAGCTCAGCCCCACCTCTCACCCCGAAGCCTGCCCCCAGACCTAAACCCACTCCGCCCAGCAGAGAAGGGAAAGATGTTGTGAAAGTACGTCAATAATTCATCGGGTTCTGGTTCACCAACTGAGATGAGCCTGAAATACAAAGACACCCAGGCCTTCCTTTGCCTTTTCTCTTTGCTCATCTTCCTTGTCCTTTCTGTTACTGTTTCACTCCTGTGCTCCTCCTTCAAACTCTGGTTCCCTCATATTCTGTTGTCTCCCTTGACACATCTGTGTGTGTGTGTGTGTGTGTGTGTGAGCGAGAGAGAGAGTGTGTTTTAAGTGTGTGTGTCAGAGTACCAGCAGGGTTTTCCGTTACTTCAGTCACTGCAGCGCTCCCCTGCTGTCTGTGTCGTGTTGCTGACAAGAAAGGACAACTGCAGGCAGCCTGGCAACATCCCACCCTGTGTGCGTGTGTGCGTGTGTGCGTGCGTATGTATGTGTACGCACAAGGATGCAAATCCGTCCAGTGAAACCTTCATTCTGTCATTCATTCATATGCATGTTTTAACTCTGTGTGTTGTGACTTTTGAAAACCAGAAAAAGAAGCTGAAGGACTCTCCTCTGCCTGTGAGCCCGTCCACCCTGTGCAGTCCAGTCACAGACAGCCCTGTGCCTCTGAGCCTCAGCCCGGCACGCAAGAACCAACCAAAAGCCAAGACCAAGGCCAGAGAGGTCAGTGGGATAGTGGATCAGCCGCAAAGTCATTATGGATGGGAACTTAATTATCCTGGCAAGGGCAAAACTTTACTTTACTTTCTAGCTTGCTGTGTAAACAGACAATAAAAAAAAAAGTCAAGAGAAATTAAACAACTCCATGTTTTGTAATTAACACTTTTGTTTTCTTGTTAGAGAAAAGAGTAAACCTCTTGTATTGGGTGATTTCTGCCAAAGTGTTGCTTTGCTCTCCATCTGCCACCAGCCAGAACTCAAGTTTGTTTTGGAAACACTAAAGGCAGCTAAAGTGTGTGCATGACTCTATGTGTTGGTGAAACAGCAGAAAAAGCCTGTGTGTAATACAACAGCATAAGTGTTGTAATATGTCACTGTTTCCCTTTGAAAAGTTAATATGCGATGTGTGAGCCAGGTAGTTTGGTGGGCTGCCACGAAGGAACCTTTACGTAGCAGCATCACCTTTTTTCGTGTACTGACTGATTTTTGCATTTTGAATATAAACTAATACATGTCAGACAGTTGATATGTTTCCCTTTTAGTGGCTACTTGTGAAATTAAAGCCCTTGTGTGTGGTGTAGCAGGCTTCCAGGGGAGCGGTGAGCCGGCTGATGGAGAGCATGGCGGCGGACGAAGACTTCGAGCCCAACCAGGACAGCAGCTTCAGCGAGGACGAACTCCTGCCACCACGCAGCAACAGCGTGTCGAGCAACAGCGTGGCGAGGTCCTCCACACCTGGTCAGTACACACAGATACTGTCTAGTAGCGCTTACACACACACTAAATAATGATGTGCATTTTAATTACCTGTGTTGTTGTGTTCAGCTCCAGTGCAGTGTGTGTTGGACAAGGATTCTCTGGTGGATGGACTCAGAGTTTTGATCCCAATGGACGACCAACTACTGTACGCCGGACATGTGAACACTGTACACTCCCCTGACATGTGAGTGCACACGAACAGATCTCTACACCGTGATTGATTTACAGCCTTTAACAGAGAAAACACACGCATCTGTTTGCTCTATTAAAAGCTACAAATCAGTCAGCGTGCTCTAGTTTGTTTTTTTTTTCCTCCAAAGTTCTCTGTCCTCAATTTGAGGAGTTCCTGATACAAATGCACATCTGCAGACACACACCACAGTGATCTGTTACAAATCTCTGTTCAATTTTGTGTAACACAGAAACATGGATTTTAACAGGTCACTCCATGGCTCATACATGCAGGAAGGCCCTCTATACTCTTGATGAGAGTTTGACATTTTGCCAAAAGTTAGATGAGAAGATTGATACAGTTTCACATCTGTACGCAAGATATAAAGTTAAATCTAGCTGTTTGTTAGCTCAGCATAGAGAATGCTATATTAAAAGAACTGGGATTAATATTCTGGGGGATTTCGGTGTTACCAGACAGGGTTTTAGCCAGACCCAAAGCACTATAGTCATCATTTGTGAAAGACAACACATTCCCCAGCTGCTACACTTCAAAGCAGTCAGAACCAAAATAAGAGCTCACTGCTGTATCTGGCAAAGAGACAGTTTACTGGCAGTGTGGTGAAAAGCGCTAGCCCTTGCACACTACTGACCCCAAACTTTTGGCCCTCACCCTCCTCCGGTGATTCCTCCCTGCAGATACAGTGTGGTAGTGGAGGGGGAGAGAGGGAACCGACCACACATCTACTGTCTGGAACAACTGCTGCAGGAAGCTGTGAGTAAACTGCAATGCTCTCACATATGGACTTTCCACATAAATCTCTCTTTCTGGTGATACATGAGATGTGAGCCTCTTTGAGCAGTTAGAAAAGACATGTGAAATAATGTGTGTATGTGCGAGTGGTTGATTCTGTGTTGTGTTGACATTTATGGGTTCTTCATTCTGTGCGTGCAGATCATCGATGTGAAGCCTCCATCTGTGCGCTATCTCCCAGAGGGCACCCGCATCGCTGCCTACTGGAGCCAGCAGTACCGCTGCCTTTACCCTGGCACTGTAGTCAATGGTACAACAACATCGCATCAACATCATCAAATACACACACAGCACTTACAAAATGTGATTTATAATCCACTTGCATGGATAAGTTAATTGTAGCTGGCAGCACAAACAAATGTAAAAGATCTTAACAGAGCAGCTCCTTCAGTCTGTAATGCAGCACAGTCTATTATTTTGAAGGGTCAGATGGTAATGGGAACATAACTGGTCTGGGTTCTGGTCTTATTGAACACTTTAAATTCAGTGAGCTCTGCTGCAATGAACTTGAGTGACCGGGTGTGATAGTTATACAAATTAAAACACATATACTACAGGTGTTTTAATTGCTAAAAAAAGTGAAAATGAAATGTTCACTGCTGACTCTTATTTTTGCCTAAAACAGGAAGTTCAGATATTGACGAGAATGATGATCTCATCACGGTGGAGTTTGACGATGGCGACACAGGCCGCATCCCCCTCTCCCACATCAGACTGCTGCCGCCAGACTACAAGATCCACTGTGAGCACACACACACACTTTCTTACAGAACCTTACTGAAAGGAAAGTATGAATTCAGCACTGAGCTCAAAACACCTTGTTGCGTTACCGTCTTTTTTCTTTTCACCCTTTCAGTCGATTTCCGCCTGATAGAAGCTGGTAAAAAATATTTTCCTTTTTGAAAGCAATGTGCTTCCAAGATCTTGAGGCTTTATGAGGAAATGAGCACTGCGGAGTGCACAGTCAAAAAGACATACCAAAAAGTCAAAAGACAGACTTTAGACAGGACAGAATTTATTGGGTTTTTTTTTTTCCCTTTTTATAAAGTAGAATACCAGCATGTCTAAGTATGTAGGTTTAATTCGCGATAAACCGTAAAGCCCACTGGCTCTCTGCTTCTGTCCAGGCGCTGAGCCGTCCCCTGCACTGCTTGTGGCCAGCTGCTCCAGGAGGAGAGTCCGCAAATGCAGCAAAGAGGGCAAAGAGGCAGGAACAAAGCCAGAGGAGACCACCCCAAAGATCAAGGGAAAACCTGGTCGCAAACCCAAACCCAAACCAGGTGAGCCATCAAACTGTCTTCCAGGGATTGATCGTTGGAACAATAAAATTCTTTGTCAGGTGTGTGTCATCCTTTTGTTGGTTCACTGGGTCTGGAAGCTTGAGTTTAGCATCATCAGTACTAATAGACTTTAATAACCCACCAACCTGCTGCTTATCCCACTAACAGATAATATGTTCTGAGTCTAATTCTACTTTGTAATGTATCAGTGAAATAGGAGGTGGAGACAGCAAGTTTCACCTAAATGGCTGATCTAAATTGTCAAATCTGTAAGAATTATTAAAGAAAGAAATGGTAATGTTTCCCACAGGAGGTAAAAATATTGGAGGGGGTGCTTAAAGAAAACTAATCCAATGTGCATTAAGTACTGCCATCACTTTTGCCTTTATTTGCCTTTTTTCTTCTTTAAGTAATTCCATGGGACCAGTAAAGAACACCTCCGCACACACTGGAGCCAGGAGTGTCATAAAAAAAAAAAGAGATGGATTTCACATTATTTGGCTCGGTGCTCATCATGGAAGTGGAGCGTGTTTCTCTGCTGAGTGCTTTACTTGTCCATTCAAGGCAATTAGACATTTGCGCTGATTATTCGGAATAATAAGAGAAATGAGTTCCACGTGGCTCGTTGCCGTCCTTGCTTTAACATATCTATCACAGAGACCATTAAAGAGCTCAACTCAAAAATACCATTGTCATGTTCGTCTTTTGATGAGTCAGCCGAATCAGTAAAAATAGCTCAAAGCTCATAAACATCTTTCATCAAACATTTCATATTTGACCATGGCTGTCATGTCTGGTATTAGTAAAATAAATTTGCTCAAACAGCTTCTTTGTTGTTCAGTAAAGCTCAGAGTCTGTAGCTCTGGCTGTAATACATGGCATGTTGCATGTCTGATTTGCTGACGCTGGCCTTGTTTCGACTGGGTAAGCAGTTCTTAAATGCAATGTTTTCATTCCTGAATTGTTTCCTTGCTGATTTGTCTACCATCCTCAGCATGTGAGGCCGCAGACCACAAAAATCAGGAGGCCACACAATGAAAACATCAGCATATCCAGTGTAAACCCATTTGCAGTGTAGTCTGGCCAAAAAAAGAGGTGTTAAACTTTTCCTTGTTTTTCTTTTTTCCTTTCCCCTCAGAGGCCTCTGTGAACCCAGATAGCCGGGAGAAAACTGATCCTCTGCCTTCCTCCACTCAGCCTTCAGAGAGACCTCAGGCTCCTGCTAAACCTGCCCAGGACAGGACCTCCTCTGTCCAGAAGGCAGGTCAGGAGAAGCCCCGCCCTGCATCCCGGCCAACAATGGGAACCCAAGCAAAACCAGGCCGCAAGAGCTCCACCACATCCCCCACAAGTAGCCCTACTCTCCCCAGCCTGGTGCCCAGGAAGATCAGCTCGGCCCAGCCTCCTGCTTCTAAACCAGCCCGCGCTCTCCCTCCCTCCCTCTACCCCTCCACCTATGGGAAAGTCCTGACTGTGGATCTGTACAGCGAGCCCAACCTCAGCTCGTACAACAACCAGCGCAGAGAAAGAGAGAACGCCAGCAGTGTCAGTCCCACCACCAACAGACCCATGTCCAGACCCATGGCAACATCCACCTCGACCAAGCCCAGTTCTTCATCCACACCGAGGCCCACCTCAGCCTCCACACCCAAGCCTAAACCCTCCTCAGACCATCACAGCGGCTCCAGACCCAGCCTCAGCTCTGCACTCATACCCAGCCCCATCTCCAGGCTTTCAACAGGCAAACCAGGCTCTTCTCTGACTTCCAGACCTTCATCGTCCTCATCATCCTCATTGTCATCATCATCATCTGCCCCCAGACCCAAATTAAAGATGCCATCCGAGCAGCTGTCCTCCAGCTCCAGACCCAGCCCCATCTCCAGGCCCAAGCCCAGTCCTGGGCAAAGTGACGGGGCCTCGGCAGTGAGGCGGAAGCCCCTGTCTGCTGAGCCCCTCGTGAAACTGGACCACGAAGGTGTCACCTCGCCTAAAACCAAAAAGACCAAGGCTCTGATGTTGCTAGAGGGACGGGGCGTCAGACGAGATCACACCCCCATCACTGCAGCCTCGTCCAATCAAAAACTGCTGAAAGCTAAGCTGAGAGCTCCAGATAGAGACACTAGCCTGCCAGAGAAAGACTCCACCTATAAAGCACCAATGCTGGTTAAGGAGAAGACAGACGGTCGTGGAAGTGGTAGAGGACAGGAGATGGACACCAGAGAGGAGCAAGTTAAAAAAGAAGAGAGAAAGGAGGTGGAGAAAAGAGAGGAGAGAAAGATGAAAGAGGAATCTCAGAGTAGCAGCAGCTCGGAGTCAGAGGAAGAAGGCGACAAAGGGAAGATGAAGAAAAAGAAGAAATGCACCTCAAGCTGCTCTTCCTCCTCTTCATCCTGTTCTGGTTCCTCCTCATCTTCTTCATCATCTTCGTCCTCGTCGTCCTCTTCCTCCACCGACGACTCCTCCTGCAGCTCAGATGAAGAGAGGACCCCTACGCCTCCACCAGGCCCCGTCTCTTCGCCTCCAGCGCAGGACAAATTGAAAGAAGAGACTAAAGAAGAAGAGGAAGAGGAGGTGAAGAAGGAGGCAGAGGTAAAAACGGAGGAGGAAGAACTCTCTCCTCCCTCGCAATGTCCCTCTCCGTCTTCCTCTCCGACTCCTGCTGCTCCTGCTCCCAGTAAACCTGGTAAACCAGCCACTGGGAAGGGCTCCGGGCAAAGGGGCCGTCCCCCAAAACCGAAGCCCAGTGGAGGAGAAGGGAAAGTGGGGAGACCAAAGCGGAGAGAGGGAGTCCACCTCCCGACCACCAAGGAGCTGGCTAAACGCCAGAGGCTTCCCAGTGTGGAGAACAGGCCCAAAATTTCTGCTTTTCTTCCAGCCAGACAGCTCTGGAAGTGGTTTGGGAAACCCACTCAGGTGAGGAGAGAAATCACACAAAAATTCATGGTTGTCATTTTAAAGAAACATCGTCTGTACTCGCCCACACGCGGTTCCTTTCACTCTGTGACTGATTTGTCCTCTTGTGACCACCTCCAGAGACGCGGTATGAAGGGCAAGGCTAAGAAGCTCTTCTATAAGGCCATTGTTCGTGGCAGAGAGATGATCCGCATCGGTGACTGTGCCGTGTTCCTGTCTGCTGGCCGGCCCAACCTTCCCTTCATTGGACGCATCCAGAGCATGTGGGAGTCCTGGGGCAGCAACATGGTTGTCAGGGTCAACTGGTTCTATCATCCAGAGGAGACAAACCCCGGAAAGAAACTCACTGACAAGAAGGTAGAGGAGTCTCTATAACCTCCTACAATCATGTGTATTTTTTCATTACTCATTGAAATTATAGTGATACTGCATCATTAAAAAACAATCATGAACAGAGCGAATCATGACACTTGCCCGAAGCCTGATTCAGAAAAGAAACACTTACCAGACTGAATATGTTTTTGATTAGTTGGAAGCTTTTTAATAAATGTAAGACTTGTTTCCTCTCAGAACTGGGATCAGATTTGCGGTCAGTCTTTGCCAGGAGCTCTGCACTCTTCTATCCAGAGGAAAGACTTCATGGAGGTGAGAGGAGGTTTTCAGATGTGAATGATTAACATTACTGCCACTGGCTGCTGTAGTTTTTAACTAGCTTTTTGCTTTTTTATCAAGTGACTAGGAAAAGGAAAAATGTATAGTTTTATATGTTTTTTTTTAACACTTTTCTTTATTTAACTAAATGTACGTTTTGCTAGTTTTTGAGCTGCACAGACAACAGGTGAGTGCAGTTAATTGTCCAGTTGGGTAGAAAACAAGTGTTGTCATGCACAAAACACAACATACAGCAGTTTTAGAATAAGAGCGTCTGTGTCTCTGTCGCAGCGCGCCCTGTACCAGTCGTCTCACAGCGACGAGAACGACGTACAGACGGTCAGCCACAAGTGCCTGGTGGTAAGTGTGGAAGAGTATGAGCAAATGACCCACACGCGCCGCTACGCCGA
The DNA here is from genome assembly GCA_037833715.1 of Toxotes lorentzi. Lineage (NCBI taxonomy): Eukaryota > Metazoa > Chordata > Actinopteri > Toxotidae > Toxotes > Toxotes lorentzi. The sequence goes on from JBBMJY010000010.1 coordinate 15,030,491, forward strand.
CAGTGAGGACCTCTACTACCTGGCCGGCACCTACGAACCCACCACTGGCATGATCTTCAACACCGACGGAGTCCCAGTCATCTGCTAATACGCACCACAAACGCACTTGTGAGTCGCTGAAACCAAATTGTGATCCGACTCACCGACGTTGGACCTCACTGGGAGTCGAACCCGACCAGTGGTCTCTCCGAGTCTAATCACTGATCTTCATTCATGATGGATCTTTTCGCAGCCGTGACTCGATGGACTCAACCGCTCCAGTACCATGATACACTTCAGAGAGACTGTCCCGAACAGCTACTACTACTACAGAGGCAGGAGACACTACAGACAGTATTACAAGGAACAAGTCTCCTGAAACATTTGCACACACAGACTCCATTAACACATGCTGTTTTTCTTGTTGTGTTCATGGGAAAGTTTGAGAACACACACGAGTACGTCAGTCTCCTTTTACATGTAAATATAGCCTGCATAAACACAGACGCATATTTACACTCGCACGCACAGACACGTGTAAATACTCACCCCCATGTAACACACACACACAGTTATATAGAGGAAAATATGAGTGTTTTATTTTTCATGTAATAGATTTATGTCAGAGTAGTTTTTTCTAAAGAGGTAAACAGTTGAGAAGCTTTAATGAACTGTGAATGATGATACAGGAGAGAGACCCGTTTCTGTCCATCTGTCCTCCCCCGCCCCAGCAGGACGGACAGACAGGCGCGACACACACATCGGTGGTGTGACGTTGTGATTATGATGTTGCCGTGGTGATGTTACAGTCATGTTACAGTATCATATAAATGTATCTACAGAACTGCAGGAGCGACAGACAGACGCAAAAAGAGAACGAGATGCACAGAAAGAGAGAGGTGGAGACTCCCTCCATTGCTGTCCAACAGAGAGCAAAAAACAACACTTAAAATCCATCCTCCTTTAATTTAACCCCTTCAAATTCCCTTTGACAATCCTAACTCGGGCAGGAAAACTGCCTGTGTGCTACTAAAACTTCTGACTCCCTCAGAGACTCAGGCTAAAGAGAGAGGAAGGAATCTTGTGCTATTAAAAGCATTTCCCATTTTTGTCTTTGAGTTCCTTATCTTAAAGGAAAAATCCACCCCGAAACACTTTAAACACTATGAAACAAAATCAGCTGTTGTTGATGTTTCTTGTATTTTGTTGTTTTGCCTATTTTGCACTGAGGTTGAACAACAACAACACAGGGAGAAACTGTTCCTGAAGGAGTTTCTCCACAGCCACAAGATGTGGTGCCTTTGGGTCATTATGTATGTATGGGAGTATTGAAAAGCATTTTGGGAAACATAGGACACCCCTTTTTTTGGTAAGAAAAATGTTTTAACCAAGTAAAGTAAACTACAACACTTAGAAAGTAACTCCATAAATGCACTGAACAAGACAAGCTGATATATTAACAGTGCAGGAGTCCCAGCGGGTGGATTTTTCCTTTTTTTTAAGGTGTTTTTTTTTTTTTTTCAGGGTTGTAAACACTGCAGCCAGTCCAAGATGCATCAAGGTCACGGCACTGATATACAGTATAAAGCTGCCAGCACTGATTAGATCAACATAATTCAGTTTTTAACACCACTCATCTTCCACAGTTTTAGCTTCGTTCAGTCAGTTTGGCTGCAGTGTTTGCGACCTCTAAATGTCCTGCGTTAGATGTATTTTTTATTTCTTTTGCTTCTGCTGTTTTATGGATGTCCATCTTACCCTCTTATGATCATATTTTGCCCTTCAAGCAATCATATTTGACATGAGTGCACTTTGAATGAGCTCCGATGCAGAGGAGACTCTGTGACTGGGGAGTTATGTACGTCTTCCTGGAGTATTTGCTAAACCCCCTCCCGCGGCTCTCGTTGCCTCTCCTCTGCATGCCGGCGATGCCCCTTGACCTTATTCACAGACCAACAGACACACGCGACCGCGTCCCTTTTACACGTTGTTCTTTTCGGCTCTCTTAGCTGCTTATGAATTTTTTCTATGTGCCTAGTTTAACCGTTTTTAGGGTGAGATTGTTGAATGTCATGCTCAGGGTTGTGAGCGGTTGGGTGGCCTTACTCTCCCAGGCCTTATGATGATTCGCCAAATCTCTCTTAGGTCCCGCCCCCTACTCCCGCCATTATCCTTGGCTCCTTTAGGTGCTGGGGAAAAATCAGATTGGTATTTTCTCCAGTCTGCTGACGTTGGGAAACACCTTTACCTTCTTTGTGATTTATAGTTTAAACAGCCCTTAAATCAGCTCTTAACCCACTTAGTTACACTATTGTGTATAGAGTGTGTATCAGATATATCAGTATCTATATACAGTATATAGTGTACTGTATATGCCGTATATATCTGTGATTACCGTGTTGATTTTCATGTATGTTTCTTACCACGTTGCCCTCTCTCTGCTTTGCTGTGGAGACGATTGTCTTGTTGATATTCAATAGGTTTAATATTTTCTACTCTCTTAAGATCTTTTGGTTTTGTCTGGATGTCTGTTTTTTTTATAGGCTATATCTTGTTTTTACTCACGCTGAGATGGCTGCGTGACATCTGGAGAGCGAGCCAAGATGTTATTGTCGTTAATGTGACATTTTCCGGAAAAATGACAAAAGACGTCCACTAGTATAGTAGCATTTCAGTACACACACACATCACATATATATATATATATATATATATATGAAATCCAGACATGATAGCCACCCAGTAAAGATAAGGTTGGTAATTTGCTGCTAGTCTGTTAGAAGTGAAAGTGGTGTAACAGGTACAGAGTGACTCTATGTGCTGTTTTTCTGAGATTACTCGATCAATTGATGCCAGAAATTCTTATCTGCTAAAGCCCCAGCTGCTGCTCTGATGTCGACTCCTTTTGGGCTGAGACCAGACAGAAGATCCCGGCCTGAAACTCAAATTTCTGCACACAAAAGTTCAAAGGTTTTGAGTGACAATCGGACAAAATGGTTCTGTGGTTGGTGCCTCAGCCGTGAGAGCGTAATGGATAGACAGGTTATACCTGTGCTTGCAGAGTGAACAAGTTAAAGTACCCAGTAATGAATCTTTGTTTACCCCTGGAGCTGCTAAAGCACTTTTTTTTCTGTGTATGTGTGTGATATTGAGCCTGATAAGACATCACACTCTTATCCCCTTGTATTGCCACATATACACACTTACACACCTTTGTAACCCTTTAAGGTGTGTGTTATTGCCTTCCAATCTCTATTTGCCCCCCCTATCTCCATCCAAAGCCCAGCCTTAGGCCTTCAGACAGGGTCCAACACAAACACACACACACACACACAGTTCCCCACTTCGCCTTCATTTTCAATTTTTTTGGTGTCATATGTTTAAGAGCCTGACTTTATATATGTTCTTTCTCCATTTATGTGTGTTACTTTTGGTCTTTAATTTTTTTTTCTCTAATATATTTTCTGATCTCTGTTTTTGTTTTTTGCATGTTTCTGTCTTTTTTCCCCCTTGCTTCCCCTCTCTGAACAATCGTCCTCACCTCTCAGGCAATACTGCTGACAGGCACTGGGAGCTAGCTGCTAGAAAGAGAGAAAGAGAGAGAGAGAGAAAAAGAGAGAGAGAGAGGTGGACTGGAGGCTGGTTCTTCGTCTGCTGTTCCTTCAGTATCGTTATCGTCCTGTTACAGAAAAAAAAAGATTATTTTGAAAATAAATAGAAAAAATCATCTAAGTTTTGTAAATGATCCTTCACTGTCGAGGGCAGAAAAAGCTATCAGAATATACTTTGTACACATAAATCTTGTAAAAATGCAAAGAGAATACATTTTAGAGATGAATCTGAAACCAGATATATTCTGTCGGCCTATACTGTATGTGTAAGGAAATTTTTTTCTTTTCTTTTTTTTTTTTTTTTTTTTTTTTACAGACAGCAACCATGTTTATCAGTGTTTCTTTAAAATTGTTTTAGTAACTCAGTATTTTATAGTTAATCAATAAACAGATGGAACTGTATTTTGCGTTTTAATTTCTTCTCTCTTCTGATATCACTTCCTTTTGATGACATTTGTGTTCCTTTCAAAACGCTAAAATACTTCTCTTGTCCCTTTCATTCCTTCTGTGACGGGCTTTGTTCACTTCAGTCATAAATTTTCTGGAAATAAGAAGGAACGCTGCTTTGTTTCATTTTTAATTTGTCTAACATGACTTCTTGACGAGTCGCCCGAGAAATATCTTGAAGGAATAGTTGGTCATTTTGGGAAATTTGTTTGTTTTTTACAAATTAAGATATACCATGTTAACCAGTGACCTTTAGAGCTGCTGGTAGGACGATCTTGTTGGCCTGGTTTTAGGCAAGAAACCGAATAAGCGTATTTCCCAAAATGTCAACCTACTCCTTCAACAGAATAGTTCACAGTAAATATTCAGCTAAATCCACCTTTGTGTTAATGTTTTTCTCATCACCTTGTGTCCTGCAGTTTTCACCGTCACCAGAAGAGGAAGATCATCGCTTCTTTTTTTTTTTTTTGTTAGTGCCTTGTTTCAGTTTGTGTGGGCTGCCCCTTTAATCAACAGTGGACTCCATCAGGCCTCCATTTTGGCAGCCCAGTAATGAAGCTGCTGGTTGTGATAAAATGGAGGAAAGTTCAGCTTCCTCTGCTGAGCTGCAGAGCTGACCGCAGGAGACACATTTTCCACCGCTGACCGTCCATGACTCTGCCCTCAGAAAGCTGGCAAGGGTGTGTGTGTGTGTGTGTGTAAGTGTGTGTGTGTCTTCTGAATTCCTGTGTGTCCACGTGTAATTAAATCTCTGCTGACATGAACTGAGTGTGTGTTCTCGTTTCACGGTGAGAGCAGCAGTCAGGGGTTCAGCCGCCTCTCTGTTTCCCCCAAAGGACCAACATCAGCATAACATCAGAACCTGCTGGGAGCTTCCTCTGACACACACACACACACACACACAGATACAGTACACCAGCATGGAAAGGTATCCACAAATGTTAACACACACACACACTCTCCATCCTACCTCAGCACCGCTCCACACACCCTCTTGTGGGTGTGTAAGCATGCAGGGTTCTGATTGGCTAACTTCACATGCACAGAGGCATTCTATTGGCTGAGCCTTCATTAGAGTTAGAACACGGGGAGCAGAGGGAGCCAAGATGCAAGAGTGTGTGTGTCTGAGTGTCTGTGTGTGCGTGCGCTTGTGTATGTGTGAGTGTTTGCACTCATTAATGTTGAATCCCCCCACATCTCTTTCTTTCTTTACTCCTCAGCTCTTCCAGGCTGCTGTGCGTGTGTGTGTGTGTGTGTGTGTGTGTGTGTGTGTGAGAGAGTGAGTGTGTGTGTGAGTGAGTGAGTGAGTGAAGTACACACCGGTTTCCCAGGAGACAGGTATCTGAGTGAGGGGGCGTTCAAACGCACACTGAGCACAAACAGTTTTAAGGCTTGTTATTCAGACTGGAGTCTGCTCACTAACTTTCAGAACTCTGTGTTTGTCCTTCAAGTCTGTTTTGTCAAAAAGAAAAGTTTTTTTTGTAATTTACTTCCAACTCTAACTCTGCTTTCTCCTCCTTCCCTCTGTCTTTCTGTCTGTCTTTCTTTAGTTCTCAGCTCTGTCCTTCTGAGACTACTTTACCTGTGTATTTCCACCTGTGTTTTCCTGCTGGCTTGGCACAGACTAACATCAGGGGGTCACACACTGGATGTCCAGTGCTGTCAGAGTAATGTTTCTGAAACTTGTGATGTTATTTTGAAACTGAATTTATTGATTATACAGGTTTTAGATTAGCGCTTTAGTACATAACATTTTCCAAAAGGCTACAAAATCCACCTACCAGCAAGGCTAAAGCTCACTAATTAACATGTGATCTCTTGTTTATTGTGTTTATTAAGTGTAAAAAGAACAATTTATGCTTTTGTGGGGCTTTTGAGTCAAACTGTTTCTGGGAAACATGCTTATTTACTTTCTTGCAGAGAGTGAGAACAAAAAGATCTATACTGCTTTCATATCTGTCAAGTATATACATGTATGTTGTATACATAATTAATGAATAGTTTTTCAAAAGTAGTTTAACACTTGAAAAAAGCTAGTCCGTGTATGTATTCTGTGTGTGTGTCGTTGTGTGGTACATTGTTTTCCCTGGCTTTTGATCTCTTTCTCTCTCCCCACACTTTCTCTTGTACTTTTGCCTCTTGTGATAAATTTGAATGTGAAATGACAACTGAGCCTAACAAGTATTAGTTCAGAGTGTGATCCCTTATGGATATGTGTGTGTGTGTGTGTGTGTGTGTGTGTGTGTGTGTGTGTGTGTGTGTGTGTGTGTGTGTGTGTGTGT
>JBBMJY010000010.1:15036909-15049216 GCA_037833715.1 Toxotes lorentzi
GTGTGTGTGTGTGTGTGTGTGTGTGTGTGTGTGTGTGTGTGTGTGTGTGTGTGTGTGTGTGTGTGTGTGTGTGATGTACTGCATATCAATTAGCTATCTATTATTCATGCTGACAACGTAATGAATGAAACATCACAGTCTTTGTATTTCAGGCATGTTTACTTGTCTCTCTCTCTCTCTCACACACACACACACACACACACACACACACACAGCTGCCGTTGTGGGTATTTAGACAGGAGTGACAGTGTGAATGAAATCCCATTGTAGCTGTGAAGACAAGGTGATGCCCACTGAATACTTGACAGCTGAATCCAGCTCCAGACTACCAGCTCCTCCCAATGAAGGAGCAAGGACATACTCTACACTGAGGATGAAGGGGACATGATTTAGTCTGACAGTTTTTCTCTGACTGCCCAGCTGCCCGAGAGGGGAACAGTTGAGAACAATGTCAGTAGACTCATCTGGTTTGACCTCATTTGTTAGGAGCAGCAGCGAGTGCCATTACAGAGTTTTTTCCCCTGGGTTTTGCCTTTCAGGCAACATACAGGCTGCCCTAACCCTTATGATCATTGGAGGCTGTTGGCGTCATAAGATGCAGCGTGACAGGAGGCTCTGCAGATACCACCAAAACTAAACAGGGATTTTTTGTGTCATGGAAGCAGTAAATGTGTCAGAGTTTGTCACAGGCTGAAAGAAGACCAACAGAACCACAAGTCAAACTGTCCTGAGGTTCTTTGAAGTCTCTTTTGTTGTGTGGCTCTCACCATTACAGTGCATTTAATCACTGAACTATATCTCATCAAAGTCTTCTTTTATTTTTTAATGATTTGTTTGGAACTGTGTGTTTTTGTGCAATGTCGAACAACAAAACACAGCTAAAAATCCAACTATACTACACAGCTAAGGTGAGTAAACCCAGATAAAGCTAGCCAGCGTTAGCCACACTTTGCCAGGACAATAGCTAAATATACTTTTCTCCCAAGTTTTTTTTTCCTGTAATTGAAATATACCTTTTTTTTATTTCAGTAATTTAGTTTATCCCACAAAATGACAATTACTCATGGTAATAAAAGATAGCTAAACTAGTTCTGCTAGTAAGATAACCAGCCTAGTTTAGCAGAGCAGTACAGCTAGCTGTTGTCTTAGCGTTCGATTGAACTCCACAGTTAGGTTACTTTTAAATCACAAAGGTAAATGTATGAAACTGAAACTGAATTCACTTATCTCATTCATTTCAAAGTAATTATGAATAAATCATTGAGAAGACATTTTGCTTGTGTGGTGCTGTTGATGTTTTCTCTTCATATTCCCTCAACTTTTTGCAAAAGTCTTTTGTTGTTATTGTTGTTGTTGTAAAACGTATTACATGAGGAAGATCAAGGCTGCCACCTGTAGGAGAGGGCTGACACTCACCACCCAGTAAGTTTTCTGCTCATTTTTATGTCTTCTCTCAGAGACACACAGTTTTTATCGTCCTCTATCCATCCTACTTATGAGACGTATCTGTGCATTGTGTCTTTTATCAGGATGTCTCCATCTATCCCTTTCTCCCATCCCTTCTTCTCCGATTTTCTCTCTTTTCTCCCATGTCATCAATCACTGCTCCCTCCTCTCTCTTCTCATCCCTTCATGTTATAGCCATTTTTCTTCATCTTTCCCTCTCTCTCTCTCTCTCTCTCTCTCTCTCTCTCTCTCTTTCTCTCTCTCTCTCTCTCCTGTCCTCTTCTGCCTCTTTCACCTTGGTTATGTTCTCACTCTGTTCCCTGTTTCCTTTGGCGGCGTTCCCTTTCTCCTTTCTCCTTTCTGTCGCTCCTCTGTTATTTGTCTCTTTAACTGCATTAATGCCCTATATGTGTCCTTCTCTCTCCTTCTCACTTTATTTGTTTACCTTTGTTCTTCTGTTATGTCAAGTCAGTTTTGTCTAGAGGAGAAGCCTCGGGAAAAGCATTACAAAAGATAAGGTATGGACAAAGATGGAGCCAACACTGGGTCTTCTGGAGGATGATCATTTCCACTGGAGCAATTTATTATTGATCTGACGTTTGTTTAGACATCAGAGATAAAGTTCTTTCTTTTTATTTCATCTTTTTTTGAAAGTAACATTTTAAAAGTAGCAGTGAAGTTGAGATGCAGAGCAGGAAGAGGAGGAATTAAGTCACTGGTTAAACACAGACATATACACAAGTAGAGTTCATTAGATATGGTTAGTGTCGAAAACAAAGATAAGAAATAAATAAAAAGTTCTTCAGGAGATATGTATCACTTTTACACAAATTTTTACACATATCTCCAAATTACAGAGAGGGAAACAAAACCTAAGTACCCAGTGTCTTTGACATTAAATGTCTCACGTTCCAAAAAGGCAGAATATATTGGTTATAGCAAAAAATATGTGGGCATGTTTGATGCAGATCCACACTCCATTCAACTGATTTGCATCATCTCTTCATCAGGCCTTTTTTGATTTACTGAGTTTTTATTCACTGAGTTGATACCCTTGTGTCCCTTGCATTTATTTCATTCACATTATAAGCACATACACAAACGTTTAATAATTTTATTTAAGCAGTTAAAGTCCAGTTAAGAACCTTAAAATGGTACAAAGGCAACTGGTAAAGTTTAGTCACTACAACCTAATACAAACAAGCTGTGTTACTCCACCCTCTGATGCTATATTAGGACAATACTGTACTGCAAAAAAGACTAGTGACAAAGGAAAACAGACTGGTTGGTCAGAAGTTCATCCTACATGATAATGACCGAAAACATTAAAAGAAAAGAACTAAACAGTGGCTTCACATGATGAAGACCAGCACAGTCTCCAGACCTAAACCACATGGAGCTGGTTTAGGAAGAACTGGACAAAAGTGAAAACAAAGCAAACCACAAGTGAAACACATTCACGGGAACTTCTGCAACAGTGTTCAGACGAACTTTCTGAACCATGAAAGTTCTGTTGTTATACATGGTCATCTTCTAATTTACATTTGTGATAACAAGATGGAGACAATTATAATAAAAGAGGAAGAAGCTGACTGTACAGTCCCACATCTTCCCATAGAAATCTCTCCTACTTCCCTCTTCAGTTGGGTTTGGTCCACACCACAGAGACATTAAAGAAGAACAACAACACTTTTTAATGATGTGAAAATTTCACATGTAGCTTTTTCACATCAATAAATGGCTTATATTGATTCAAACACACCAGCTGATCGGCGCTGCAATTTGCATTTTATGGGACAAAGTGATGCTGATTTATGGCACATAAAAAGGAAGAGCGCGACATCTGTCCAGGTTTCTTTTAAAAACTGATGTTTATCCAAGAGACAGGCAGATAGATAAATCTAATCAATAATTTGTGAAAGGAAGCAGTTGGTTTATGAGGCACATGTTTTTTTTTTTGGGTTTATCAGAATTTGCTTATAGGCCTTATACCAAGACATTAGAAGGCATTTGAAAAGCATAAGCAGTGTACTGACCTTTAAAATGCAGCTCCAGGGCTGCACTGATAGCTCACCTTGCTGCAGGGCTCTGGGTTTGCACCCCCTGACCTCAACTGTCTCTGTCAAATACATAAATGCAAAAAATATATCTTTAGAAACACAGCACCATTAAAACACTGTGTGGAGAACAGACTACCAGAACTCTTCTACCCTTCCTCCTTCTTTCTAACTTCTTCTGTCTCCTCCATCTTGCCTCTACTCTCTCTTCCTCACTACAGTATGTGGAGCAGAATGACTAATGATCAGTTGCTCTGTCACACGCCAGAGACTTTCTTTCCCTGCAGCCACATCCAAAATTAGCACACACACACACACACACACACACACACACACACACACACACACAGACAATAGGTGTAGTAATAGATGTAGTAGAGGATGTGATGTAGAAGATGATCTGTTTCAGGTTTGTATGGTTGTGTGTTCTGAGCAGAAACGCTGTGCTGCAACAGAAGGGTCAAAGGTCAAAAAAGAAGGATTTCTATTTTACAAGCACCTTCTTTCTTTCATCCTCTGTGTTTGACACAGATGTGAGGTTGATTTAAAATACAACCTCTGATCTGTGATACAAACACACTAGTATCCATTTGGACCTCAACACTCCTACTGCACTGTCCTTGATGCTGTTCTCTGAGCAGCAGCGCTCTCTGCTGGAGAGAAGCAGCGAACACAGATTTCATTTCATTTCATTTCAATAATCAGTCTTGCCACAGGACACTTGAGCAGGGAGGATGCTTGCTGTCATCAGAATGAGGATTAAATTATTAGACATTAAATTTCCTGTCTGTTGGTTTTCTCTGCTGCCTGCTCACTGGCTCCAGCTCTACTATTCAGGACACACAACAAAACTCACACCTGACCAGATCAAACCTGTTACTGATTCATGTTTCACACAAACCCAGACACCTCTCAGTAAAAGTGAAATGATCAAACATCTACTATAATGCCAGGATCTGTGAAAGCTCAAAAGGAAAAGATTTAGTGAGATCTGAGGCTTTTGTGGCGCAGATTTGTTCTGCTTACAGCTGTTTATACAGGAAAAAAATCAGACTGACTGAAATGTGGCCGCTTCCTGTTTTGACAGACACAGAGGAGCTCTGATCTAAACCATAACAGGTGGAAACCGTCGTGTCTCCTTCCACATAAAGACAGAACAGGAGGAACAGCAACAACACACAGAGGCAAACGAGGCGGCAGACAAAGATGTAAACAGCTGTTTATTAAGCGCTGCTGATGGTACAACGTTGGGCACAAACACTTGTTTGTGAAAATCTCAAACTTAAAATCGTAAAGATTGTTTACAACAAAATAAAATCGTAGCTCACATTGTTGGAGAATTTTGCCCCTGCTCTGACAAATTAGCAGGTTTTGGAGCGTGATATTAGTTTCCTTTTGATAGGTTAAGCAATGAATATTATTTTTGTTTTTAGCAGAAATAGTGTTTGGAATTAAACAGTGAGAGTTCAGCTCATGAGATAATTTAATAACCAGGTGTAGCCAGAAGAATCAGGGCTATGAGCTGAATTTAGTCAGGCTGTTGAATCCTTAGTTTTATATATATATATGGATTTTGCATCAAAAGCTCATTAGACACTGTAGTGGAAAATACTAAGCATTTGTGATTATACTCGTATGACCTTTTGCTCTGTCCATGTTTTCTGCTGAGTCAGCAACCACAAATTGGTCTGAGCCAGTTCTTCCTCCAGGTGCAATCCTGAGGCGTGAGCTTCTTTGCAAAGATAAATAAATAACCCAAAAGAACCTTCTCTCAAAGCCTTTATTAATAAGTCTCCTCATAGAATATACATTTTTTCCACAACAGCACCCACCTGTCATGCAATAGTGCCAAATTCAGCTCAGTGCACCCTGTTCCTTTCGTTTGAATCGCTAAAGCTCTTAAACTATTCTTTTGTCACAAATATCATCTGCAAAATATCTTATGTTACAGTAGATATATACATATAAACAGCATAGCATCTATGTGCAACACCATTCTTTTTTACATCATACTGACATTTCACAGTGTGCAGTCTACAGTAGTCAGTATGAAATGGTTTCTGAAGAAACCCTGTCAGTGGTGAGAAAAATGAGCGTCATGGTAAAATGTGGCTGATTGATATTTAAAAAAAAAAAATAGAAACAGGAAGTCACATGGCAAGCTGACAAATGTGAGATCGTTGGGATGAGATAAAATGCAGAATCAGAAGTTCTTTTCCACAGGCCAGTGTGTTTGCATTGCATGAAACAGAACAGTCACAGCGTCGCTTTCCCTCTTCATCGGGGGCAAAAACATCCCTTTACGATTCTCTTTCCTCAGCTCACTCTCTAAATATTCCTTCTGCCTCTTCTTTCATGTGTTTTCCTCACACTTCTGTCACAGTGACTTTGTTAGAGCACCGTGTCTCTGCCCTTTGGCCTCCCTGCAGTCTCAAATTTTTGGTGATCACATTTTAGTGAAGCCTATTCTGGTGTTGAACTCATGGATAAAAGTGTCAGCTAATGCCAAAAAAATACGCTGAAATGATAAATTATTCATCGCCAGTGAAAGAAAAATCCAGTGTCCATACATTTGTTCTTACAGTTGGTTGTTAATAAGATTTGAAAGTGGTGGTTTTAAACCATCAATGTGTGATTTTCTCCACTGAACAGTGTAAAGTTTATACTAGTCATAGCCATGGAAAATCACTGTGGTGGTTTCATGAAAATTACACCTGTAAGCTTCAACTGACGCAATTCTTTGAAAAGTGGGATCTCCCCTCTCTCAAAATGGCCCCATGCTTTCTACCAGAGAAAGAGAGAAACAGGAGTAAAGAGACTTTTCGTGTCCTTTAGTGACATCCAACCAAAAATAACTAAAAACACCTTCAAACCCAGCAGCTTGCTGAGAGCAGAGAGGCCCCGGGCAGTGTGGCACCATCAGCACAGCGGGACATACATACGGTAATGAGGTTAGCTCCCAAATGGCACCCTACCATTTTTCAAACAGTGCCGACAGTAGGCTCCATTCAAGCCGTCACCTACATAATGCACTTAGTGCACTTCGTGGCTTTCTACACTGAGGCCTGTTTTCTTCATAATGCATAAACGCTGAACTCTGCTGATCCTCTCATCGCTGAAAAATTAATCAAATCCAACAGGAAAGGTGGAGGAACTAAGAGGTTGCGGAGGCAGCTGCATCTATTTTGGAAAAAAAAAAAAAAAAGAAACAGGTGCTTTCCGGATCGCTTCTGCTAAGCACAGCTACAAAAGATATGAATCTGATGCTTTCTAGAGGCTCCACTGCCTTGAGTGCATTTTATTCTGTATATTTACAACTTTACATTCATTCTGTTGTCAGCTACTTACACTGATCAGAAACAGGCAGGCTTTTTGGCACTAATTGTTTTTCCCCCCCATAATATCCCACATCATTACATGGAAGTTAAACACAGACACAGTTCAGAGGGACAAAGAGGGGACACAGACCATTTACGAAAATCCCATACCAACATTTTGTTCTCCTCTCAGCCATCAGAGGGGGCGCGAAGTATGTGAACCTCATTAAATGGACGGAAATTTGCTTAGCATTCAGTGTAGCAAGGGTAACGTAGGTGAATCAAAATAACTGCAGAAAGGTTTAAAATGATTCATTTCTTCATAGTTATTTTTTCAGACTATACTATATATAAGGCTGCTAAGAATAAAAATGAAAATAAAAACAACTGCAGCTGTTTCATTTCAGATGAGACAAAGAAGCCGAACAGAGACAAAACAATATCAAATTCCCTCTTTTCTCTTTTCCTGTAAAATTTAGAAAAAGTTTTTGCTAATTCAGCTTGAACTCAGGGGCATACACGCAAGGGTGGAGTGTGCGTTTGGATCTCAGTTGGCAAAAACCTTGCATGTATTTCCAATTATATCAGTCCCTGTCAAAATTATACTCATGTGGGTCCACATATCCTATTACACTTGGAAAAACATCACATTACAGAAGCTAAAAACTCTGTGAATTAAATGGAGCTCCTTTCGCATTTGTTATTTATAAATGGTGCAGTCAGAGGACTTTGAGAACATTACCCAAATCAAATTATCATGGATGGAAAATAGCAGTCATAATTATATTATAATGAGGAAAACAGCTAAGACAACTGGTCCAGAAAAATCCACACTGACATCATATATATCTCTATTTTGAACAGCGAGAGTTCAGAGGAATCCTGAAGTGTAACATGTGTGACCCAAGACACGAGGTCTCCTCGAAAACTGTGAGCCGTTCATTCCCCCGCTGTGAATATCACTCGACTTTACAGCGTACAAATGTCAGCCGATCGGTTCGCACACGTGGACAATAATTACACAGTGAGACGCTGACAGATGCACAGCTCCTCTTCTTCACCTCCAGGGAAAGGTTTGCCACAGGGGAGCATGTGAAGGTCACTGGATCACCAGGCTGGAGAATGAGCGGCTGAAGAAATCTGCTACGTTTTCACTGTTTAACGTTTCACTTTTTTTTCTCTTATTCCACCTCTTTTAGGCAAAGAGCCAAATCAAAGCATGATTTGGACAAAGGAGAGTCTATCAGTCTGTGCTGCTTCCACATCCAGGATCTCATGTGTGTAAATGGCTGCAGGTGTGTGTACATGTATGTGGCTTTACCTCCACTTCTTTGTGTGTGTGTGTGTGTGTGTGTGTGCGTTTTAATTGTGTGTAGACATTCAGTAGCCTGTTCCATTGACAGGTGTGTGTACGTTGAGCGTGGAGAAGCGCGTTGCTGTTCCTGGAGCGGTGAAGCTGTAAGCTGCATACGCCACAGCGGAGCCCACCATCAAGCCTGTCATGTAGGAGACGGTCATGGTGTTCCCTGGAGAGAGACACAGAGAGAACTGTGAACGACTGTAGAGCAGAAACAGAACGCTGGCTTATCCAGAGTGAGTAGTATTTCTTTTTCCCTTGGAAAGGTGGAAATTTTAAAGCAAATGATGTGGAGTAATGGTTGTTTACTTGACATTCTGGGTAAACATCCTGGTTTAGTACAAAGGTAACAAAATCCACCAACCAGCACGTTACACTGATTAACATTTGTGTGTAAAACATCAGAAAATAGTGAAAACAGGAAAATTAGCATAATGATGACGTCTTCAAAAAGCTTGTTTTAGTCGACAAAACAAGATCAAATTTAAAGATATCCAGTTTGCAAATTATGAAATTGTTTTAAAATTGTAGTTCACACTCGTTCAACATTAACACAGTCAGTTTTTCAGCATGTCACTGGTTTGTGTAAACATATCTATATATATACATATATATATATATAATAGGAGCATTATGTATAAAAGTGATAGTATAACTGTTGCTGTTAGATCTGGTTGATATGGAGCAGCTTATGTGCTGAAATGAAAGATTTTGGGCTGAAAACTGATGACGTCAGAGTGTCATTTCCAGACAACTGATGGGAATTTTTGCACAGTTCCAAAAAGGACTTCTGTGAATCTGCACTCGACTACTCTTCCTCAACGACAAGATGTAAACTGAATTATATGAGAACTGAATGTGGAAGTATAGACAGAGGTGAATTTTCAGTGAGGATCAAATACAGTTTCAGAGCAAATTAAGTCAATTTCAAATTCAGTTTCATGTTTACTGGAATTCAGTTCCAAACTGATGAATTCAATTTCAAATGAAGCCAATGCAATTAGTCAAGTTATACAATGACTTTGAAATTACAGAAGAAGACAGAAAAAATAACTTTATCTAAACTATATCTACATATGATTATTTGCTATCGAGGGGAACAACTCACCTGCCAGCTCCCTCTGTTCGGGCGGGACTTTGCCAGCAGCCTGAATCATCGGCACTGACCCGAAATATCCGTTGGTGACTCCCATGAGGAGGGAGAAGAGACAGGGCCAGGCGGGATGGGACAGGGTGGGCACGCTGGCCGGGTAGACGCACATGACGAACAGAGGGATGAAGACCACCCTGAGGCATGAGAAGAAAAGCAGGCGGCCTCCGGACCAGTCGTATGGCAGAGCCGCCAAGATCTGAGGAGCAGAGGATATTTCACTGATGCCGAGAGGTTTCACCAGGTGCTTGCCAGAGAGCACAACAAAACAAATGAAAAAGCCTCGGAAATTTTTTTTTTCCTCTCTATTCTCTGTTCTTTCTTAGCATGACCTCTTTTTTTCCCCCTCTAAGCTACTTTAATTTTCCTTTGCAAGTTTCTATTTAATTTCTCTTCTCCTTATCTCCTTTTTCCTCCATTTCAACAAAACGCTGAGGACAAAGTCAGAGCATGCAACCCAAACAACTTTCACTCCACCAACTTTCTTTCCCTTCAAAGTCAAAATTAGGACCTAAGGACACCAGATAAGGTTTAATTTCTGAATATTCAGATAAAAAAAAGTCTTCCCAGCCTTATTCTCAGGTTCAGACTCTTTCAACAAGTTTAACGTCAATGTTAAAGAGTGACTTTGACTCTTCAATGCTTCTGTAGTGCAGAGACGCCTGGTGTGCAATTAAATCTCAGAATCTCAGGAGGTGTGAAATGATAAAGGATCATTCCCATATGTCACCAAGTATGATGAACATCTCACTTGATCCAGTTGATTTTATACTACCAGACATTTATCTAATACAGACTTTCAGTGGTTGCCAGAGAACTGATGAGTGTAAACTGGATAAAAGTGCCCACATCAGACCTAACACAATGGACTCAAAAGCTGAAATTAGTCTACACAACAACTGTTTTTTGCCACATGAGGGCAGCAAACACAATCTGTAAACACAACACCCTTTAAGTTGATACAGCAAATTAGTAAGCAAACAGAGAGCCCACAGCTTAAGGGGTGCGGTGGGGTGGGGTGGGGGGGGGCACAGCATTAGGGTGCCATGCCTGCACACTGCGCATTGCATGCCCCATTACGTACCACTCCTCCATCGCTCAAAAAAAAAAAAAAAAGATTTTAAAAAACTGATTAACAATTAGTGTCTGTTCCTCATTATGTGATGCGACGTGTGAAAAAGCAGTTGGGAATAAGAAGCAGAGGAGCTGAGGATGCTGTAACCTCACCACCAAGTGGCTGAGGTGTATTTGTATTCTTGTTATTATTTATTTATTATTTTTATTGCCACATTACAGCCCACTCTCCTGCTCCCTGTCACTCACAATATCCTTTCTTTATTGGTAAGACACACAAGCTGTCCAGATAGTTCCCTAGAATATTTTGCACAGGCCAGTAGCGATCTGTCTGTAGCCTTATTAATCTGTTGTGGCAGGAAGCTCTGGACTAGATTCAGACGACCTCTGTCTAGTCTTCCCAAAACTGAGGATCACAAAAATAGTTTTTAGAAATGAAAATGGCCTTGACATGAATCTGTATACACTGATTAAGGTGTGTTAGCCATATTTACATCCATACTACTACTAATCCTCTGTCTTCACATCATTTGTTCTCTTTTAACATGACAAAGTTCAAAATAAAACTCGCGCCTCACCTTCCCAACAAAGTCCGACATGTTGAAGGTGGCCATGATGAGGATGGGGAGCCATTCCCCTAAGGTGGGGTTTCGTATCTCTGACTCCAGCCCAGGGAACAGACACAGGGTGATGCTGTAGGTCACAGCTATGGACAGCATGTAGGCCCAGATCAGACGGGACACCACGTAACGATGCAAGATCATGTCTGGATGGAGATGATACACACACACACAGATGCAGCAATATTTAAAAACCAAAAACTCTCTCTCTCTGCCTGTCTGTCTGTCTGTAGGTTACATCTTAGCTCCTCCTCCCAGTAATCACCAGAGGGTGCATTTAAATTTCAAATCCATCTGTTAAGAGTCAGAGGGTAATTGAACAGTGAGTATACAAGATTAAAACAGAGAGTACCGCGGACACCAGGCCAGCTCCTCCTTATCTTGGCTTTTGGGGCATCAAATCGCACATAGGTACCACCCACAAAGTCCTCAGTGCCTTCTTCTGTAGAGACCGGTCCTGTCCCACCATTTCCCTGAGGAGAGACACACACAGACTTTCTCTTCAATGCTTTAAATTAAACAAACACATTAAGATGCAGCAAAAGGTGTCTACAATATGTTAACTATATTAAATCCCCTCATGGCTTTAAAAGTTCTTGAAAATGTTATATAAAATATCAAATATTCGATTATCGGATCACTTGGGGAAATGGAATTTGGTGCTCACTTCATGAGAACACTTTCAAGACTTTTTGAAGAAAACACTAGAGGTAGATATCGCACAGTTAATAAATATATTCAGTTTGAACTTTGTCTTTTTTTTATTGATAATGGCTTCCTGGCTGCATGACATCAGCTTTTTATGGCTGCAGCTATTAGAGAGGATGGATGTGAGTGGCTGCAGGTTGATGTAATGATGTTAAAGAGACTGCATAGTAGATTGCAAAGAAGTGACACACACACTCACACTCACACACACACAGACAAACATTGACAGAGAAACCCACAAACACACATTTTCTCTTTATCCAAACATATAGGCACATCCTTCTAGTCCTGCTTTTTTCCAAATACACACTTCTTCAAGTGCACATTACATAAGTGTACACAAGCAATGACACACACTCCCTCACACACACACACACAGATCCATTAGTTGATTAGAAGGACTTGCGGCCAGAATGCACCACTCTTCTTGATTATCCCGTATTATAGAGCGCTGCCATGGTTTCCCCCGGCAACCAGAACAAAGAGCTGCCCCCAGACGCAGAAAACAACACACACACACACACACACACACACACACACACACACACACACACACACACACACACACACACACACAC
>JBBMJY010000010.1:15065833-15108738 GCA_037833715.1 Toxotes lorentzi
CACACACACACACACACACACACACACACACACACACACACACACACACACACACACACACACACATATACATACACACCTGTCCTTAACAGAGCTCAGAGACACTCAGAGAGCCAGAGTTCGATCACCCCTCTCTCGTTCTGTGTCTCTCATTATCATTGCCTCCATCTTACAGCTGATGTTTATTAAAGGTTGCTATGTAACAACCAGCCCCTTTACCATTTCAATTACCCAGCTCTGCTTTAGTGCGCGTGTGTGCATGCGCACACGCACGCATTTGTGTCCTCACTGTGTGTTTCAGAGTGTGTGCGTGTGTCTGTGTACTGTAATTTTATTTTTCTCTGCAGTATTCCACAGTAAAGCAATAGGACCAATCTGTGTCTAATCTGCTGCAGAGGCTTAAGGCCAGGTCGACTTCACCTTCCCCTGACACACAGACAGCACTGTCACCCAGTTGATTTTGTCCTGCAGTGGTCAGTTAAAAAAACAAGTTACACTGCTACAGATTTTATAGGAATGTATGAGAATTAATGAACCTGATGATGGCGCCAGAGTAAAAGACAGGGATCACCAAAGTCAGTAGGATTTATCCTCGGTGGAACATAAATGTCTTCATGGCAATCCACCAAAGAGTTCTTGGAAGAATGAGTTAGTCAGAGCGACCGAGATGACTGAGAGCTTCTGGGTGTTCACGAGACAAAGTCACAAACTGGTATGAACCATGGTGTTGATGCTTGTACGGAGAACTTGTAAATTACTCTCACACCTCAAAGAGTCTGTGCCTGTATACATGTGTGTATACAGTAACTGCATTACTGAGAAGTAAAAATGATCACATTCAATCAGTGCACATTCCTTCATTACTGTAAATTGACACGGCCATAATCAGCCAAATATTTTTATAATAACAACAGCTCAGACAACTAAGTGTGATATGAAGGAGGTTTGCTTGTATTTGCTCTACGTTCTACAAAGCTTTTTCAGCCTTTTCCAGCTGACTACATTGATTTTATGGTCCGCAGTGGTACTGTTTTCGTTCGCTCTCTCACATGTTGTAGTAGACAGCTGTTCTGTCTGCTACAACAAAGCTCTGAAAACCTAGTTATATTCATAGCTTATTAGGCTAGCTGTTTCCTCCTGCTTCCAGTCTTTATGCTAAGCTAAGTTAATCTCCATACTTAATGCAAACACAAGAATGATATCAATCTTGCCAGCTAAGTGTTGGATGGAAACTCAAGTACTGTAGTTCATTCGTGACAAAGTTTGACAAAACAGTTTGTCAAACTTGTTATTTAGCATCGCAATTAAAGTTATTAAGCACAAGAATTAAAAATATATATATGTTTACAGTTTGCAAATGCCAGCTTTATCTTTTCCTACAAATTCTCTGCAAACACTAGTCCCAGCACTAATACTACTACTACATTTAAGCAAAGTTTGAGGTGCACTGCAAGTCTGTTTTGCCTTGTGCCATTTTGTATTCTGCACAAGTGTAGGTTCAATTAGTCAACGTGCCATTAGCACCCATTACATTTAAGTGTGTGAGTGAATGTGAATGGTTGAATTGATTTAGTGGGTGAAGCCATTATCGGTGTGATGAATTAAGTGGTCCCTGTGGAGCTTTTCTACACATGCAGTATCCTCTCTCTCTCTCTCTCCCTCAGTATCCCTCTATGTCTGTCTTACACACACACACACACACACACACACACACACACACACACACACACACACACACAAACACACACACAGGTTTCCTCTGGGACACTCATCACGCCAGAAAGCTCCTTTTAGCAGCTCCCATGGTGATCTCCATATCTCTAATGAGATTATTGTAGTAATAGGAGAGTTGATATACCCATTACTGACAACCCATCCCTCCAGTCTGTCTGTCTGTTTGATATTTGCCTGTCTGTACACCCTCACCAGGACAGAGATGAGGAAGAAGAAACATACAAGTCACTGAGAGGGGGAGGTGGAGAAGGAAACAGCATTCATGTCGTGGAGCAAATTAAGAGAAAAAAAAGGAGGAGAGAGGTGGAGAGCAAAAGAGTGGAAACAGAGAGAAGACAGGTCGATGTGTTAGGAAAAGGAAGTGTGACATCATTACAGATGGGGAGAAGAGAAATCGCTGGCTACACAATGAAAAAAATGGCGATCATAAAGGAAAAATGCAGGGCAAAGCCTTAAAAATGAAATGAAAGGAGACATGGAGCTAGGAGGATGGATGAACAGGGAGTGACTGGGAGAGTGGCTGCTTAAAGGTCATGTGTATTATAGAGCCGTGTGCAGAGACATGGGCTCAGTCCCCTTTTCCTTTCTCTCCTTTATCCTTCATCTCCCTCCATCGCTCTTTCCACTGCCAGTTTCTCCTTTTGTGCTCTTTTCTTCCCTTATCCTCTTTTATCCCTGTCCGTCCTCTCCCTGTCTGTCTATTCTTCGCACAAACCAACCCTCTCTCCAGCCCCCTGCCTCCCTCCATCGCTCATTCTTTCTCCCTCTCTCTCCATCAGCTTCAAAGAGCTGTCTCTGTGGCAGACCTCGGGGGCACCTGCCTCTTGAGGTGGAATAAAATCATCCGTCCCCTAGTGCTTTTGTGTGTGTGTGTGTGTGTGTGTGTGTGTGTGTAGTTGTACAGACTCCTCTGAAGTGCACTGAAGCCCTAGGCAGCAGTGTAACAAACAAACAAAACTAATAAACAAGCAGGTGAACCTGGACCACAGGGTCATTTCAGCTCATGAGTTTACTCTCTAAATGAGATTATGTTAGAGTGTAGCTGGTAACCTTTATGGCCCAAATGAAATTTGTGTGCGTGTATTTGTCCGTCCATCTCTGCACGCCTGCTCAGTGTGTCAGTCTTGTCAATGTGCGTTTACATCTCTGTATGTTTGCATGTGAGTGTGTGTAGGTGTTCGATGAGTGCATTTGAGAATCTGCCACCTCTGGAGGCGTGCGCTGGCTTCTCAGCTGCACACAGTGAGATTGGATTAGAGGTTCTGCTGTGTGTAAATCAAACAGACGCTAGATGTTGGTTCAACAGAGTGTGTGACCTTCATGAGGAGAGGGGGAGGAGAGGAGCAGTGATGCTTTAAAGTTAAGCTGTTTCCCCCAAATAAAAGTTACAGTTACGTTCAAGTTAGTGTAAAGATTGACAGGGACTTCTGTGCTCTGCCTGACACAACTTTAAAGCAATAATTTGATATCTAGGGAAATGTGCTTACTCACTTTCTTGCTGAGAATTTGATTGGAAAATTGATACAGTTGTATTGTAGGCTAAATATGAAGCTACCTCCAGTAGTTAGATGAGGTTGGGTGCAGTGGAGCCTTTCGTTACTGTGCAGCTGCCAGGCAAACATCAGACACTCCTGAAACCCACTGGTGCTGCCAAGAATAGTGATGTAATACCTTTTAAACTCACAAACTCACAAAGACACTTTTGTTTTTATACAGATTAAACAAGATATGATGTGTCACTTAGCGAGCTTTAGAGATGCTGGTAAACAGATTTTGTTTGGACAGAGTCAGGTGAGCTGCCTCCCTCTGTTTCCAGTAAAGCCAAAACAATGAGCTGAAAGACACTAAAAAAAACTTGATGGAGCTGAGGGAAACTGCAGGGTCCGGTGATTCTCTGTGGATTTAAAACTGCTAAAATATTGATTGTAACCATTTTAAATTCAGTGTCAAAGTCATGGCTCTGTAATGAAATCATTTTAAAAGCTTTTATTAACAGCTGTAGCCAAAGTCTCTTTCCATATAGTAACCACAGTTTTGATTTAATTTAATCTTATAGCCTACTGCTAAAACAGAAGATTTATTTTTCTTTTTGCCCTCATCTTGCACCGCAGAACATCCGGGAGGCTTTCAGGGGCCAAATTCCTTACAGTTATTATTTTATCCATAGATATAAAGAAGAAGCAAAAAAAAATGGGCTACTTTTATCACAGCTGGACGAGAATGGACAGTTTGGTTTCAGTCAAATCTGGTAACAGTGGAGAGAAGAGAAGCAAAGAAACATTTAGGTCAACAAGAGGTAAAGAGAGCTGAATCATCAACATCAAAGATTAAACCTGGTAAAAATTCATCCATGTTCAACACACACACAGACACACAATGTATTCATGAAGTCACCTACGGGAAAGAGAACAAGAGAAACAGATAAAGGGGGGAAAGTGCAGTGGGTGTTGGACGTCTGTATGAGTCCTCAATCTAATGAAAGTCATTAGGAGGAAGCAGGAAAATCAGTCTAATAAAGGAAAGAGGTTACTGCTCAGTCCTGGATGAAGGCCAAAACCACTACTACACACCCTAATTCACTCAGTGTGTGTTTGTGTGTGTGTGAGAGAGAGATGAGATAGAGAGGAGTGTATTGATCGGTGGACGTGTTGAAAAGGGACTGAACTGAACTACCACGGCACCACCTCTGCTACTAACACACACACACAAACATCAGCCTCAATAAGATCTTACCTATATGTTTAGGCACATTATAGATACAACTGCTACTGGCTGTTCATTGATCAGCTGCTTTCTCTTGAAAAAAAAAGAGTTCAGAGTTGAGAGTAAGGAGACGCCAGCATAACAAACCCTTCAGTTCACTATTTCAAAATATGTGAGATCTGACACAGATCTGTGTGATCTGTGTTTTTTGAAGGAGAGAGAAGTTGTACATTAAAAAAAAGAGGAATCAGAACATAAGATATTTCCTTTTTTATTATATGCAACACTAAAGAACAATCAGTATTAAATATTTATGCTCATTAATTTTTGAGATAGATTTAATTTGCATTTTGATGATTGCCACCTGCTGTGACTGTTGAATTTTCTTCTATCTCTGTCCTTTAGAAGATCTACATTAATGATAGTGATGTATCAGTGCATGAAGGCAAAACTTACTCTGATATACTGACAATTTACTGTGAAAACCCAACCCTTGTGTGTATTTTTTTTTTCAAGATATGTATTGTTCATTGGCATCTATATACATAAAATACAAAATTCAAAGTTGTGTAAACAGAAACCTACATTAAGGCAGTAATTCCCAACCTTTTTAGCTTGTGATCCCTTAATAGTTAGCATTGTCTACTGGCTACCCATCATTCACAGTTATATATGTCTGTAGGTTGTGACAAGGGCTGCAAACAATAGTTATTTCCACTTATTGATCCAAAAATATTCTGGTTGCAATAATGCAAGACAGAGAAAATCAGAAAATCTTTATGTTTCAGAGCCTGTGACCTGCACAGTTTATGGTATTTTTCCTTTAAAAATGATTTAAATTATTCAAAGCTTACTAACTGAATAGTTGTTTTATCACTCAGTCTGGAGAGATAACATCCAGTTATTAACAAAGGGAAAAAAAGCTGAGATTAAAAGAACATCTGAAAAAATTCATCTAATTTTAGTGTTGCAAAAGTCTGTTTAAATGCTTTCCTGTCCTGTTTGTCTCACGACCTCTAATAATTACCTTTTGACCCTTATGGGGGGTGGCAGTGAACCAACGTATTAAGGCTTTTTTTAAATTATTATTATTACATAAGTTAACTTGAATAAACCATTTCTAAAAATTAAGGATGAAGAAATATTTCATTAATTAACATCACATAATTACTGTCTGGAGAACTCCCACACAAGTTCTGCATGGTTCACACTGAGTGGCAGTCATTCTTCCCCTTTTTTTATTATCTATCAAATCCATTCACAAAAACAATAAATGGTCCTAAGTCATTTTTTAATTTATCTTCTTTTCCTTTCAATACACAAATGGCCTTTTCTAACGGAAGAATTTCAAGGGTTTCCCATGCACATTGTTTAATATTTGGTCTGTTACACTTTTGGCACACAGAGAACAACGATCATTATTATAATTATAATTATATCATTATAACCTCATTATTATTCGATTTCTTTTGATAAAGTTTCTCTGGAAACACCGCCATTTTAAAAACTTTATTTAAAACAGTGAAATGCTTGTAGAAACAATAGCAGTATTTTAATTGTAAATTCTTCTAGTCCTGTCATCAGAGCCCGTTCTCGTTTGCTCTGCTGCCCTCTGGCGGATAGCTATAAAAACTACATCTTCTCCCATAATGCATTTCCTCGTTTTATTCCCGTCATTCTCTGCCGCGAGCTCCGTGCACCAGTCAAGATGGCGGACAGACCAGGTACCGTGTTGTGTCCTCTGCTAAAATAATCTCAAATGATCCCTGTGCTGTGTTTTGTTGCCGGTGTGTGTTCAGGTTTCCAGAGCCTGCGTGTGTTTCTTCTGTCAGGCGGACCGTTAATGGGTCAGGTGAAGGTCTGGGTCTGACTGAAGGCCGCACTCAGTCCTTTGAGTCACGTCAAGGACTTTGCGTGTCATTGGCAGATTTACAGTTAAATTTAATCTGCGAGCCGCTTTCGGACATTAAATTGTCACGTTGAGTGACCAGGAACTTTGAATGTGACTCGCAGTTTGGACAAGGCTGTGACAGTTATGTTGCATTTTTAGCTAATGTAACAGTTTGTGTTGGTTAGCTCGCTCGATAGTCCTCAAACCCAGTGTCTACCCCAAACTCTGATGCTTTCCTCTCCTAATTTTAGTTCTAAAACAAAATAAACTGTGGATAATTAGCAATGAAAGGCTGTGCATTGCTTTATATTGGAGTTTAAACGGCGAGCTAAGAATACTTCATTCATCTGTAGTATAGTTACACACACCTGCTAAAGTGTGGCCGCACAGTGTAATGTTGGCTCAGTGTGAACTTGAACCACAGCAACTATACTTTTATATTAGACTGAATACTTTTGCTTTACTACTTTTCAGCAGATTAAGTTATTGAGGGCTGTAACCAGTGGTTATTGTCAGTGTCGGTTTGTCTGTTTATTATTTTCTAGAGTAATACTTTTGTCTACAAATGGCAGAAAATAGTGGAAAATACCCATCACAGGTCCTCTGATATTGCCAGTGTTGTCTGAGTAAAACTGCAAAACCCAACAAAATTAAATATACTAAACTTAAGACAAAGAAATCTTGCAAATCTGAGAGACTTATATAAGTAAATGTTCGACATTTGTGCTTGAAAAATCACTAGTAACCAGTTATTCAAATCCTGGCAGATTAATATTGTTGTTCACCTAATTAACATTGTTTCAGCCTTGACAGAATTACATCCATGTATACCACAACATGGAGAATAGCATTGCACTGGCAGGGTTATCTAAAATATGAAAACTACTCATGCCTAATGATTAGTGTTTCTTTATCTGTTTCTATAACGATAACTGTAATTGTACAACTAAAAACTGATTCAGTTTTCAATCAATGCAAAAAAACAGATCAGACACACTACCAGAGCTACAGCAGGTTTTGCTCAGTATGGACATTGTGTAATTTTAACTTTGTTGCTGTCTCCACTTGTTACCAGTTCCCGTAGCTGAGAAGCGACTGATGGATGTGAAGCTGGGTGAACTGGGAACCTGGCTTGGAGCTCGAGACTTCACTCCCAATGGCGTGATGTCAGCCATCCGCAGGGGTGAGGAAACCTGTTCTGACTGAAACTTTATTCAGGATCAGAAAATCTCTTTATGTCCTCTTTATCTCCTCTGCTCAGATTCCGTGGCTTCAGTTTCAGTAACACAGCAGGAGTGGAGTTTGCAGTTTTCAATATTCGACATGTTTCTAATTACTAAAACATTTTAAATTTCTCAGATCAGGGATAAAATCTGTTCAAGCAGCACAGTTCACCTGAAATTATAGAAAAATCCTCTTACACAAATTTGAACTCCAATCACAAATCATTATTCAAATATTCAGGGAATTGCTTTAATTCTCCTCAGCCTACATAGTATACTGCCACTTACCAGTGATAGAAACCAGTGACTTCTTAATCACAAGCAAAAAAGAAATTACATGTTGCCTTTCTGCCATGTATTTCCTCTTTTACCGTGTTCACTCACATGTTGTTAAAATCATACCATGTTGCCGTTCAACTGTAGCTTATTCTGTTTTTTTCTTTTTTTTGCTTCCTTCTCTCCAGGCCATGACAGATACTACAACAAGTACATTAATGTGAGGAAAGGAGGCATCGGTGGCGTAGCTATGCTGCTGACTGGCTATGTGGTCCTCAGCTACATGTGGGAATACGACCACATCAGTAAGAAACACATACACCCTGACTCTGACTTTGTTAAAATAGTTAATAGTCTGGGCATAAATGTCACTTCTCCAATGTTTTATATTCTTACACTTTCTCTGTCTATAGTCCATCACTGATGTGGAAAAGAAACTTTTAAATTGAACTTTTTAACATCCTTTGCTTGTTTCGCCGCCCTCTCTTCCAGAACACGACCGCTGGAGGAAGTACCACTAAGCCCCTTCAGCAGCCATCAGACCTTCAGGGGTTGAAGTTGGATCTCTTAGCTCCCCCTGCTCTTTCTATTCTCAGCTCTGTGTTAATATGTGACTGTTGTGACCAATAAACAATATAAAGATTTATAGTTGTACATCATGTTTGGTTGTCTACACCCAAGGCTGTTAATAGGTAAAATTCTCCACTGTGCGATAACACTTTACAAACAGTAGCTATAACATTAATGCAAATATAACAAGTAAATCTGTTACAAGACCATTTATTTGTACACACTGTACAGATTGTAAGAAAATGTTCAGACTCCACTGACTGTCAAACTAATGAAGTTTATCCTCAGAGCCAAAGTTCTTTACCGCACAAACTTTCTTAGTTAAAATTTAAGTTATGTGTTCAGATCTATTAACACGGGGCTTCCACATATGATGGTGACTCAACTATTTCCAGGATTTTAAATGTTTTCCAAAAAAAACTACAAATATGTAGTTACTGTCAAAGCAAAATCTGACTAATGATACATTGTGTGAAGCAAACAGATTTCAGGTATTGATGCAGGATGGATTTGGGCTCCAATCACAGTTTGTGTAGAAAAAGCATTCATTGACATTCTTGCTGCCATTTAACACTTTTTTTTTTAATTAACATTGTCAGGCTGAAGTAGCAGACTCTGCACTGGTCTGTTACAGTCATGTGACCCAAGGAAATATCAGCAACATGTTACAGTGCTGCCCCTCTGTGGAGATACTTGCTGGACCCCGGGTGTGATTTCTATTTAAATGCCTACTTCTTCAGAGTCAGGTCATTCAACCACAGCCACACATGACCTCAGTGTCCTTTATGTTCCTTGTCATTCTCACGTAGCCTCCGTTTGTAAGAGGCAAAAAAAAGTCTTTCAGTTCAACTTCAGCCTGTGGAGCAGAAGGGGCTTCCTCTCCTCTCCACTACATCAGGGGAGCGAGCTGCAGCACTGTGGTGTTGGGAACTCCAGGCTGAAGGTTACTGTCCGCTCAGGAAAGCAAGATGGCCTTTAGTGCATTTGTTGGCATAGTGGCCCTTCTCGCCACACTGTGGACACAGGGAAGACAAAAGGATGAAGATATTAATGGCTCCGTGTTAATATTAAAGAAAGCTCGAAACGGCACAGGAAAGATGGGAGTGAGTTTAGATGAAAGCTAGTAGGCTCATCAATTTCAGTTTTCACCAAACTGCATGATGAGCCATTTTATATTAAGACTGTAGGAAGACAATCCTGCACATGCCTCTAGGCTGCTAGTGATAACATCATATTTACTTAACAGATATGAGTGATATCAATTAGCAGACTAATGTTCAGATGACTCACCTTGTAGCAGGTGACCTGGTCCAGTGGACGAGGTCCTCTGTTGGCCGTCAGGTTATTTTGTTGAACAGCACCCCCTGCTGTGTTGTTCTGCGGTCGCTGGCCTGGACTGGAGTTGGTCAGCTGGATTAGAGAGAGCGATGAGCGTCCGATGGTGGGCACAGGCTGCAGGAGGACACAAGTAAAGAAAAACTGTTCAGTAACAAATTAACAGGTGTAACACGTAGCAGCGCACTGAGGTAGAGACAGTTCCTGACGTGACAAATGTAAAAGGTGATCTTTTCATTTTGATCAGGCACTGTGCTGCCTGAATGAATGAGATCTGTTTGTGCTCGTATCCTCTCACCTTTGTTTGGTTCTGGGTTTGCTGTGGTAGAGGAGGCTGTTCAGAAGCTCCCATAGGCAACTCAAAACGAGGGCTGCAGAAAAACATCTCACTGTTAACTCTATGTAACGACTATTTGCCTCTATTCTCAATAGAATATTTCATTAAAAGAAATTTAAAATTCAAATTTATCATATACTGACTTTTCATATAGTGTTATTAGGGCAGAAACAGAACTATTATGTAAGAATCAAATAAAAAATGATAACATACTGCATAAATTTACAGGATTTGCCCTCCGGACAGAAGCCCACCAGGTAATTCACACAGATCACCCTTCTCGTGTGTCTGTGTCTGCAGTCGGGACCTGACACAGGAAGATGGAGAAAGTCAAGAACAGAAATATAATAACACAGACAAATAACAGCAAGTAGAAAGGCTGTTTTGCTCAAACTCGCAGCGGTGGACTGTGTGTATGAACAGAGCCTTCTGGGACCCACCGTGTTTGCAGAAGCCTCGGTCGTACCAGGGACAGTCTTTGATCTTGGACTCTGGGTCAATGTGCAGGAATGGACATTCCTTGTTGCTACACTCACCTGCAAGGATCAACACACAAGTGAAAACAAAAGACAAACAGGTTCAAATTGCTGATCAACAGGCACAAGGCAAACACAGTCACTGAGCTCATCTGTGCCATTTAGAGAAAGTCAACGAACCAAACTTGGAGTAGAAGTAGCACTCAGGCATCTTGGTCATGTCGTATTCATGGAGAAACTCGCACTGGTCTCCCTTCTTACACAGTCCTCGGAGCCAGTGCTTACACACCACCGTCTTCTCTCCACTGATGTGACGGAACGGACACATCCCACCTGACAGTGGAAAAAACAAAAATGATCAACAGAGACAACTGCACAAGTTTCCCGATTCATACCCACCCCAGGTTACAAGAGAATTACAAGTATTTTCTATTTTCATACTTAGATCTGAAAAAGCTTGACCTACCCTCATGATATGCATGCATCCATTGAGATGGTTGCACAAACGTAGCAAATAGCTGTATTTCATGATCTTCAGTTACTGCTAATTTAAGGCAGTCACTTCCCTTTTTTTCATAGTAAAAGCTTCCCACTGACATCACATTGGGGATTTTATTGAGG
This sequence comes from Toxotes lorentzi, assembly GCA_037833715.1. Taxonomy (NCBI): domain Eukaryota; kingdom Metazoa; phylum Chordata; class Actinopteri; family Toxotidae; genus Toxotes; species Toxotes lorentzi. Next base: position 15,077,000 of record JBBMJY010000010.1, read on the forward strand.
CGGAGCCACAGGAAATGTATCTGACTGATCACCGAAGTGACTATTTTTCAATATACCTTGGTTTATACAACAAATTTTAAGTGCTTTTTTCAAGTGGGTCAGTTTTAAATAGTGAAGGGAAGGAACTGTAACAATGAGCAGGCTGAATGTAAAGCTGAACCAGCACACCTCCAACACATCATCGAGGTAACAGTGGCTTTTATTTTTGCTGTCCTGGTGGAGGGAGAACTAGAAAATCTAATTACTGTTAACTGTATGACAATGTTTGGTAAACTAACCGAACTAAAAATTATATTATTGACCTGCTGCCTGAGATGCACTCCTTTTCATCTCATATACAGGTAAGTCCTTTCATCCGTGTGACAAGACATAACATTCATACAAAACGCAGTATAAAAATCCATATACAGACAGAGGCAGTATTAATCAGCAACTTAACATATGGGTGAAATCAACAATACAGTATTAATGACATATGAGTCGCTCACCTTTATGGAACTGAAACAGTAAATTGATGAAGTATCACACACATTGAAGTCTAATTCTTTTCTCATTTTACTGATTTATCATTGTCCGTCAGATTGACTTAGTTATTCTCATTATGTACGACACTACATAATGTGCAGCTCAGCTTCATGCAGAGCAAAGATTCCAACTGTTGAAATGTCGTCGTGTTGTGTTTTTACCTTTCAGACAAGCTGCTCTCATGAAGAACTCGCACACAGCAGAGCCCGATTCTGCAGAAAGACACATTATTACAACCTTAACCAAATTAAGAAACTGAGGGGACACTAAGCTGTCACGGACAGAGTCACAGCCGTTACAGTTTACCTACAACAGCTAAGTACCAGCTAGCACCCGAGCACTTACTGTCCATGCCGGGGAAAGGCAGAGGCTGAGCCCCCAGCTGCTGCTCCACAGCGATCTCCAGGTCGAACTTGATGTGGTCCACGTTAGCCAGTAACTCCTGCATGTCTGCATGCGTTAGTTTACCAAGGTGCGATCAGAGAAATGTCCGTTTCTGTTAGCTAGCTTGAAGTTGAGCTAGTTAGCTAAGGACTTCTTCCTCAGCCAGCTAGCGAAGTGGCTAACGAGGCTAGCTGAGCTAACCGATACTCTAACAGCAATCAGCGTGCTCCCTGACGAGAAACTGCAATAGCTGCGGATTTTTGTGGTTTTAAGGTGCTGTTTTGAAGAAACACACCGAACACTGGTCTGTCTTTAACTTTTTGTTTGTCACGGAACTGTTCCTTGTTCTCAGAGGAGGCGGTGAGGCGCGCTGCCTGACCTCTGACCTGACGGTACAAGGCTCGACTAAACGATCGTCGAGCGGTTTGTTTAGCTCACACACCACATTAAGGTGCACTGAGGTAAACTGTTGGTCTTTCTGCCGTTTTAAAATAATTCAGACAGATTAATCAGATTTACTACCGCTGGATCTGTCCTTGAGTCCAAGTATGTATTGTATTTTGTTTGTATTTTTTAAATCTTTTACTTTTTAAAACTATTCTAAATAAATTGTAATTCTCTACATGAAGATCTAAATGTTTGGTATGCTTTCAGAAATAAGCCAGAGTACAAATCATTTCTTACATAGAAGAAGAAATGTATGGAACCTCATACATTCACTAGGGATGCAACTGAAGATTATTTTTATATGATCAATTAATTTGCAAACTATATTTTTCTCAATTAATCAATTAATTGTTTGGTCTACAAACATCAGAAAACAGTGAAAATTCCCATCACTTTGGGTTCTGGCTGTTAAACACAATATTTTGTCATCTTTGGCATCCCTTAATGATAATACAGATATCATCCAGTTCATAAAAACTCAGCTTCAGCCGGCATTTCATTTCTGCTGCTGGTCGAAATTTTGTTTTGGGGCAGCAATTCTGGGAGGTATGGTAAAGGTTTTACTAGAATTTCATCAGTGTGTATTTAAAATAAAATAAAATAAAATAAAAAAGTGATTGACTCTAGCTGCACTGTGTTATATTTTAGCTTTAACTGCTGAAATCTCAAAGTTTACACACTGTCTTGACTTTGGTGCTCCTGATGGTCAGTCTGAGCAGAAGCTCATAAACTTTGACACATGCACCTTAAATAGCCTCCACAGTAGATGAAATCTGTGGAGCCCCAGAGTGCTCAATATTAAATAAACAAGACTGGAAGCAGAAGACAGACGTGATAGCAGTAACTTATCCAGGCATCTCAGTTTATTATTCCCTGGGCAAACGACAGGTTTTCTTGAGATAACCTGATAAATATCAGTTTAAAAAGAAAATAAGTTACTTTTCTCAAGATAAGCAATTACTTTCTCAGAACTAGGAGATCCCTCTTTTGATGAATCCATGTGGAGGAACTGTGTGTTTCTGTCAGACATGATGTTCAAACCTCCTCATTTAACACTTCAGAGTGCAGCTTTAATGAGAAAATCATTTTAGCTAGTGATCCTGCGATTATTATAATTTGTGATGCCAGGGCTCTTAATGGCAACTGGACTGTTTTGTTCTGAATGTCCACTAACACAGATTACCTAGGCTGACAGTTGTGCCCCTCATGCCTTTCTCTTTAACTTGTCTACAGTTATTAGCCCTGCTAGTGTCGACAGCTTGCCGTTAAACCGAAGGATGATGCACAGAGACCATTTCATTCATTATGGTTACTTTAATTAAATGTAACAGCAGTGATTTTTTTTTAAAATTTATCACATTTTCCTATACATGTCTAGTATATGGTAGAGGATGCTCATGTATGAAACCTGTAGTCATGCTTTGCGCTTAAATGTGCAGCTTGTCTGCTCGAAAACTTTGGAATTTTAAATGCAATTTTTAAAAAAAATGCATATTTCTGACAAGATTAAAGCTTAAATGTAACTGCAACTGCTACAGTGGAAAAATAAACATCTAAAACAGCAAAGGCACAGTAGCAATACTGAATAATTAAAACAAATCTGTTCCATGGTATTGCATAATGTGTGTATCCAAGACTGCTGTGAAGTCATGAAGAAGTGCCCTGATTTGAGGAGTGACAGATTTAAAAGTTATGCACTCAAACAAATATACACACAAAACAACATACCATCAAAATTGGCATAATAATGTTTGTGACAATCATCAGTCTGAACTGCTGCCCTCTACAGCTCAGGCAGGCCAGGCATGGGGAACTGACCAGCGAAAGCCTCCACCTCGGCCCTGATCTCTGCTGCCCGCTGCTGGAACTTCTCTCCCTGGGACAGTGCCTGAATGAACTCCTTGAGAGTGGCCTTGGGATCTAGACTTCTCTGCACCTCCAAGGTCAGCTCAATGCCTGCAGGGGAAAGGACAGCAGGGACAGCAGTTTCAGTTTTGCAAAATCTTGTGTTTTGTTTTGATGGTTGTTTTTTTAATGCCTGGTTCAAACCTCTCAAAATGGGGCCTTTAAAAGTTTACCTCTGTGAATGAACTCAGCCACCTTCCTGAAGTCATCCTGCATCAATCCTCTTGAGGTCAAAGCTGGAGAGCCAAACCTTAGACCACTAGGGCGCAATGCGCTCTTATCCCCTATGCAAACAGATGTATGTGAAAAATTAACACTGAAACTCTGCAGGGGAAAAAGACATTTACAGTGATTAAGAACAGCTACATCTCAAGTTAAATTCACAGACAAAGGATCAACTCATTTTCCAGAAGAGAACACATGCTAATGGCTACACTTTCATACAAACAAAGCTGTACACACACACATATATATATATATATATTATTGCATATAGCCCACACATACACTACCTGGACAGGTGTTTTTATTACAAGCAATAGCACAGGCTTCCAGAACCTTCTCCGCTCGCCCTCCATCAGTTCCCTTGCTGCGCAGGTCCAGCAGGATCAGATGGTTGTCAGAGCCGCCTACACAGGAAGAGACAGAATCCATCAGAGGACATAAAATAGACCATGAAACTGTAAAGTGCCTTCACAAATCTGCTATCCCAAACCACTTTTCACAAAAATTATATATGGTTAGAAATATTTTGACTGTTTTCATACGAAGCTAAACAAAAAGGCTGGCATTTTCAAGGCTAAAAAAAAGCTGACAGAATTTATCAAAGAAAAAAAAATTAAATCATGATTATAACTTTGGTGCATCATAATTATTAAGGTTTTAATCTCATAATTATGAGAATGCTGCATAATTAAGAGGAAAATTATCTCACTTTTTCTTTTCTTCAGGATTTTTTTTTTGACAGTCAGTGTTAACGCCTGTCAAAAAAATGGCCCGGGCCTTGTAGACTCCTACAAACATCAAACAGTGGACTTAAGATGCCCATGCAAAATGCCATACTAACAATAACTCAATTTACATCACCCACTGACATCATAATCTCCACATGGTTTGAATTAAGGAGGAAATTAAGGCCAATTTCATCGTTATGGTCCTCATTTTATGTTTGTAGGGAGGCACTGTGTCTCTTACCAGTGACAATCTTGTAGCCGTAGTCAGTAAGGGCACTGGACAGAGCCCTGCAGTTAGCAAGAACCTGCATCTGGTAGGCCTTGAACTCTGGCGTCATGGCTTGTTTGAGAGCTACAGCAACTCCTGAGGACAGCCAGCAACAGACAAACATAAGACAGACGCTGGCATAATTCAAAAGCTGATAAGCCACTGATAAGCCAAAGGGAGGAAAATGGTGATAGAGGAGTACCTGCAATAGCGTGGTTGTGTGGTCCTCCCTGCAGCCCTGGAAAAACAGCCTGGTTGATCAAAGACTCCAAGTTGTACAAAATCTGCTTCCCCTTGGCATCCACACTCTGCACACCTGGAGGAAGGAAACAGAGAGAACACGGCAAGAAAGAAGGAAATTTAGATAAATGACAAGGTACGAACACAGAAAGAATCAAGTGGTAATTGTATTCCATTTCTACCTTTCCTGTAGAAGATAAGTCCAGCGCGACAGCCACGCAGCGTCTTGTGAGTTGTTGTGGAAACAATGTCACAGAACTCAAACGGTGAGGGCACCACACCAGCAGCCACCAAACCGCTGATGTGAGCCATGTCTCCCATCAGATAGGCTCCATTCTCATCAGCGATCTGCTTCAAGCGGGCGTAGTCAAGGTTGCGGGAATAGCAGCTTGTTCCTGGAGAAGAAAACGATGAAGAGGTGAGTAAGATGTTTTTCAAGTTTTTGGGGTAAATAACTCAATCAATTATTTATTTGTTTTAATGTGAAATACTGTGATCAAACTGTGTGTGTGTGTGTGTGTACTCAAGAACCTGCAATGATGAGTTTTGGGTGGAACAGCTTTGCGTTTTCCTGCAGTCTGTCATAGTCAATGTAGCCACTAACAGGATTCACCTAGAAACAGTAAACCATGTCATAATAAATACACTCTAACAGCTACATCTAATATACACAACATATCTCAACTCATCCTTTCCATCTACTTTATCCACTATCTATCTATTTTCTATTTATAGTGTAAAGACTATTCAGGAAGGTTTATTAATTGGAGTTTCATACTGAAACGCAAAATGTTCTCAACCAACGCATTTTGCAGATGTATTTATACAGAACAATGTTCACACTGAGCGTATCTGCAAAATCCACACATGGCAACAAAAGCATGGTTATGAAAGGGTTAAGTTTTGGCAACTGAAGCCACCTGATCAAGGTTAAGGAAACATCAAGAGGCCGTGGTTAAAATTTAGAAACATTGACCTCTAGCCTGAGAGAAAAGCTGAGCCCAGGTTTCTGGTGTCACTGTCAAATGCTTTTATTCACCTCGACTCTACATCTTTCCCTGCAGAACTGAAACTGAGCGCAGGGTCTGGTGAAATAATGTAGTTTATGTTTTGTCTGTTTTTACCTTCTCAATTCTAGGATTATGAGATTTTTGTGATCTTTTCCAGCTTTCATGATAAGTATGACAGTATTCTTTAAACCTGCAATTCTTCAGTTTTAACCTATTCTCAATTTGTGTTAATTTCATTACTTCCACATTGTGATTTGATTATCAAGTTTTTAACAATTATTACAGTATGTTATCTTTGAGAAATTTGTACCCAACTTTGCATATAGATTCCAGGATGAGTGTGTGTTGACAAAGTGCATATGATTGCTTTGTACCTTATAGGGCATGGACTCAAAGAAGATGGACGTTGCTGAGATTTTCTTCTTCTCAGTCATGAACCCGTGTGTCAAGTGACCTCCGTCAGGAAGGTCCAGTCCCATGATCCTGCCGTGAGGCTCAACAACGGCCGTGTAGACAGCAAAGTTAGCAGGCGAACCTTACAGAGAGGCATCAACAACAGCGTGACAGGTCAGAGAGAGCGGAACGACAGCGAAGATGATGTCAGGAAAAGGACAAAGCGAGGAGAACATCAGTCAGGCTCCACACCAAACATTAAATCAGTTTTGGATGTTATACCTGAGTATGGCTGCACGTTGACACCCCATTTCTCTGAGTCCAGATCATAGGCCTCCAGCGCCCTCTTCTGACAGAGTCTCTCTAGCTCATCTACATGCTCTGTACCACCATAGTACCTGAACACAGGGATCATAGTGAATATTTCAGCTAAACTTCATATACTAGGATTTTCACATTGGTTATTAAATGTGTAGAACGTAATCAAACATTATGAATTTATAAATAATTTGACAAACTTAATGAGTATGTGTACCTCTGGCCAGGATATCCCTCGGAGTACTTGTTGTTCATACAGGAACCCAGAGCCTCGAGAACAGCTCTGCTGGCAAAGTTCTCGGACGCTATCAGCTCCAGACCGTACGTCTGCCTGTGCTTCTCTTTTTTAATGATGGAGAACACCTGAAACACAAACATGCACAAACAGTGTCAGTCAGGGGAGCAATAACATTTTGTCACACAAGCTCTTCAGTGAAAAACCTGCATAACAACTGGACTAAATAATGCCGCTCCAAAAAAATGTTAACACTAACGCCATGCAAAAAAATAAGCAGAAATAACTATTAAACTGTATCTGTGAGAGGGGTGTTACCAAATCAAGACTCCAGTTCCCAGTATATGGATGTGATCTACCTTTAAAATCCACTAAACACAAACCTCAGAGTCGTTGATGACCAGAGGCTCCAACATCATCTTGTTGTGAGAGTCCCATGTTTCTTTGCTCACACTCTGGCCGTTGGTCAAAGACATGGTTGTTGATTCTTGAGTCACACAAAAACAGAGATCTAAAGAAGAAGGTCATTTTTAAAAATTATTTATTTAGAGATAAGATTAGGATCATAAAGCAATAAAAAACTATTTCATAATCACAGAGGTTTATATGACTGTTTTGTTTTGTTTTTTAAGTATACAATGAGTGCTGCTGACAAACAGACCTCTGCCATTCAGGTCCATTATCACGGATCTGTTATTACAGTCCAAAGCCTCAGGCAATGCAGCACCCATGCAGCACCACCTCAGCTGTCAGCAGTGTTGCAACTCTCCAGCTCTGATGTCATATGGCTTCATGGTTAAACTTTGACCCATTTCACAGAGTGAACTGCAGAAGACTGCAGTCACTACACAGGGTATTTGGCAACTCAGACAACATGTACACAACTGCATGAAGTCTACAGGTTGCAGGTCTTTATCTGAGGCTGCTCTTCATATACAGTCTATACTCCTGCCTGCAAAGTTAAGTGACTGCAGGACAGTGATTGAAGCACATGAGTTTTATTAGCGTTTATTAAAGGGCCACGTTTGATACACAGCTTTAAAAAAAAATCTCAAAGCTTAAAAAAAGAGAAATGTATCTGTAACGTTAAAATATTCATAGGCAAACAGCTAGGTGAAAACAGCTGCAGCTACTTAGCTAGCTTGTTATTTTGTCAGGAAACTGCTTGGTGTCATGTCAGTGCTGCCACTGCAACACGGCGGGAAAACAAACTAACAGGACGTGTTTTAAAAACAACACTTAAACTGATGTGTTTAAAAAAAGAAAAGAAACACTAACAAAAACACACACACTGACTTGCTGTTGCTGGTTTCTGTGGTGTGTGGATTAGCCAACTCACCAGTGGAGAGGAGACACCCGCCGCTGTCACCTGCAAACCCTGAAACCGAGCTCAGGCTCACTCCCTCCAACATAAAGCCGACTCCGTCGAGGATAAAGTCCGCCAAACTTCCCACCAATCAGCGCACTCTGTCTTCTTCGTTTTCAAGTTTATTCGGCACATTAAATCTATCACCGCCACCCAGTGGTCGGAGCAGCGATGGTATCTCACTTTTTTTTTTTTTTAAGAAAATGCTTCATATTTACACTGAAATCAAAAAGCACTAAACTATTAAAATACTACTAACATCAATGAAAATGAAGTAAGTTATATAAAGTCGACTGCAACGGCAATAAAGCTTAAAGTCATGATTTAAGTGCTGGAAAGTTAGTGAGTATATTTACTGATGAGTGAGAACAAGTACTGATCTTACACAGTTTTGTGGCACGTGCACTTTCCTTGAATATTAAATAACTTAATTTGATTTTTATTTTGTGAATCCATTTAACAGTTCAGTTACGTAACTGAACTGATCTGCCAGAGTCCACAGCTTGTATTCCAAAATAAACAGCTGCAATATTGACTCATTTTATTTTCATATCAGTGGACCAGACATGGACTCTTGCACCTGAGGTTAAGAAAGCCTGCTCCAAACCATGTGACTTTTTTTTTTCCACAGGGGAATAAAGCAAATAAAGAAATTAACACACACATTTTACTGGTTTCATCATATTAATCTGAAATATTTTCATGAGTCAGTTATATACAATGTATGATCCAAAAAAAATAGTGGCAAAGCTCAGTTAGCAAAGTTGGAATTGTACAATGATAAATATAATCATTATTAATATCATGTACAAGCTCATAGGTTAGAAGGGGTTCATTCGAAGTGTATGTGAAGACCGGTGTATTCTCAGTTGCAGCTCTACCTCCAGGAGTGATCAACCAGGCCGTAATTCCATGCCAAAACATAAACCCCTCTCCATTGGTGTCTCCTCAACCATTTTCAAAATGGTCATATGTTACAGTAATGTCAAATATTCTTCATAGCTCTTCCTTTAAAAATAGTCAAATATATATTGAGCCAGTCCACGAACATGTGTGAATGCCTCTGTATAAATACTCTGCATCATTTCAATGAGAGGGAGTTTATTCCTCTAGCTGCTGCTGCCGCTGCTTCTTTCGCTGTAAGAAGGAAATAAAAGAGAAGCACAATCAGCTTGACACATTGCGTGGACGTGTATAAGGTGGTAGTATGGACACTGTGGCTGCCTGTTAAAGTTTCTGCTCTGGCACCACACATCTGCAGTTGCCAGTGATAACGGTGGCAGACTCAAAATTCTTAGCAATTCCTGAAACAATGGGTCCTTGAAATAACAACAGTTGCCAGCAGATTTGATCAGCTATAAAGCGTGGATTTATGCTTTATTATTTGTATTTTCAAATAAACTTTCCCAAATCCAGCAGAGCAGGAAAAATGGCTTTTAACACAATAAAACCTCACAAAATAATGCAGCATGAAATATCACTTGGCCCTGGATTTAACGTTGGGTTACAGCTGCAGGCTCTATGCTGAAAGCCGTACACGCTTACCTTTTTTCTCTTCTTCTTTCTTTCTTGCCGCGTCCTCTCTCTGTTTCCTGATAATGGCGAGGCGAGCGAGGTCAGCTTTGGCCTGGTCTGTCTTCCCTGCCAAGTGCATCTTCATGTAGCGCTCCTTTGCCTTCTGCTTCTCAATCTCTTCTCTGTGCAGGAGAGGGTGTGTGTCAGGAAAGAAAAGAATAGTTAGTATAAAAATAGTGTTTATAAGCATGTAACAGAAAAAAAAACAAGCTCATTAGCCTTTTAGTTATAGTCATGTGGGTATGACGCTGTGCTGACTTCTACAGCACTGTCATGCCACTTTCAAAATAAAGTGTTTGAATTGCACTTTTATCTCACAGAGCACAGAATATGCAGGTGACATTTTTACATCTCAAGCACATAATACTCAAGACAGGAGAGTTGGACATCACTGGTCCATACTGATCCATACAACTCCAAAAGTGCAAATCTCTAATATTCAAATGTCTTTCAAAAATACTGTACATAAAAAATTAACTTCCCAAGTAGCACCCATATGATGTGACTGACTGAAACACACCTCTCTCTCCTTGATAACTGCTTGGGCTCATCAAGCTCGATTTGAGTCACCTTCTTGGACTTCTGAGCCACTCTGTTGGGGTTCTCGATTTCTATCAAGCCCTCCACACCCGCTCTCCTCCTCTGCAATCACGTCACAGCAGCTCATACAGTATAAAGTGAATGTTTTGAAAATAGCATGTACTGAAATGACTGCATGAAGATCTTCATAATAGAAATTAAAAAAAAAAAAAACAGTGACAAGGAGCTTCACAGGTGCACATTAAATATACAATACCAATAACCAATGCATTATTACTGTAGTGCATGTTAAGAAAACTGTGTGTGGTGTTAACAAAAAGAAGGAGTGAGGGATCAGGTGAGGCAATACCTGGGAATTTTCATCATCGCTGTCCTCTGATCCTGATGCTGGTAACTTCTCCTCTGCCATATCATTCTGAGCTGCACCCTCCTCCCCCTCTTCTTCCTGTTCATGCTATGACACATAAATGACAATCAGATAAACCACAAACAGGAAAACAAACACCTTTATTACAGTCATACTGGTCAAAGAATGACAGAAAACAATAAGACCTACAAGTATTTATTATGTATGTGGATTTATTGACTTTTATTATATATGTCAAATATAAAAGGAAGTTTTACTTTCAAAAATTTCTCCATACATTTCTTTAAATCCTGTCAATAAGGTATAACACAGGGGCATTCCCAAAATATATGAAAATGATTGACTTTATTTTCTCCTCATAGTCTCCAATATCTCGTATCCTTAGATTTCTGTTGTGCTGGTGTGATAAAATATCTCACGATGTTCTGCCAACCATATTCTCTCCATGAGAGGGAACATGTCGTTTTCCATTGTTGCTCATTGATCTTGTCCCATTCCTCCTCTGATAACATCCTTCCAGCCTCTTTCTCCCATTTTTCTTTTATATATGCTGTATTGTTACCTTTTAAATTTTTCACTTCTTTATACAATTTTGAAAATAATTTCTTGCCCAGATCTGATTCATATGCTAGAATAAATAATTTAATGATTCCCAACTCTACATTTCCAGGATGTTTATGAAAATAATATCTAGTCACATAATTAATCGATTACTCTGACCTGGACCCATGTATGGATTACTGAACAGGGGTATGGGGCTTAAGATCAGGGGTCTGAGGGGTCAGAGGGCCCGCCGGTTAAGATTCTGCAATTGTAATTATAGTTATAGTAATTGTAAGTATTTACAATAGAGACAAAACTACCCCAAAAACATATGAAATGGACGTAAAGAGATATAAAACAGCCACAGAGAGAAGCAAAAAAGCAACAAAGAGAGATAGAGTGAATACAAGTTTTGTTTGTCTCATTCTGGGGGTCCAGTATAGAATGGGTGTGGGGGCTCTTCTTTACTCATTTATGTCCAAGGGCCCATTGTCTCATAATCTGTCCATGCCTGGACCCATATAACTGGCTGAGAGATGCCGGATCGATTAACTAATTCAAATACTGATTTGCTATTAGTTTGTTAGTTTTAAGTTTAGTTTAGTTTTTATTTTTTTGGCTAAAATCTACACTTTCCCATCATGAGCTGATGAGGTTCCTACCTACTGTCTCCCTACAGCCAAAAGTTATAACTGATGTTACTGTCTCTAGCAGGCCAGAAAAATAATATTCAAGACCTTTGTAAATGACATGGTTGTGAACTGCGCCAACCTTTTTCCTCTCCTTCTCCGCCTTCATCTGAGCGTCTATCTCCTCGGGGCTCGTGTATGTCCGCACGCGACCCTTGTGGCCACCTTTCTTACCTGAGACGATGACCACGATGAAAAATGACATGAACAGACAGGTGTCAGACGAAGCAGAGCTTGTCATAAACATGCTGCCAGTGCCTTTTTAAATACTGATATGTAAGTTAGGATACCATAATAAGCATGTCGCCTGGATCGTAGGTGATTAAAGACGTACAAAAACTGATTTCAGTACACTGTGACAGGTTTTCAAATCAGCCTTACCTCCTTTGGGCATGTTGACAAACGAAGCCTTTATTATAAACCCCCTAACATGTGAATGCTGACAGAAAACATCAATTTTGAAGCGACAGCACAAACTGACAGCTGGCTAAACTTACAGTAGCGATGAACGGCGCAAGACTCTGAGTGGTTCAAGGATTTGCCTGTTAACAAATCTTCAAAACATCATTTTTCAAGGATTTAGAAAAAAACGTTTGCTGCTTTAAAGTAAATAATGTCCATATGTCCATATTATGCTTAATTGCTTGACTAAGTGGCGTGAGTTATGAAGTGCAAGAAACCTACATAATCTTGTTTATATTAAGGCGATTTACTAGTGCGCTAAAGTGATGCAATATACTAAGAACGACAGAAAGACATCTATTTTGGTTTTATCTCACTTGGCATGTTTATACTGACCTAAATAAATGTATGCATGAACGCATATATGCGTGTTCAAATAAAATAAAATAAAATTGAATTTGGAAAAAAAAGAATTTATTAAACACCGATTTAAAAAAGGAGTATAATCATTTGATGTTGTGACGTCGTTCGAGAGCCGAGGAGGTGGAAATGGACCCTCCCCTCTTGGCGACGTAAAATTGAAGTGCCGGAGACGGGCTTGAAAAATCAAAACGAAAACACTGAGAGCTTATATTGTATTTTATACAAAACACAGCGAAATGCCCAAAGTAAAAAGGAGTCGGAAGCCGCCCCCAGATGGCTGGGAGCTCATTGAGCCCACTTTGGATGAGCTGGATCAGAAAATGAGAGAGGGTAAGGCGGTAGAAGGTGATTATCCCGACGACGGCTCCTCGCAACGCTGGGCCGCCGGGCTGAAACTGCAGCGTGCAGTTAGAGCCGGTGAAATAATTCGAGTTTTCAGAATTTAATTAGAGTTCTCTCAGTTATATTTGGACCGTCGGTGGTACAGGTGAAATGAGTCGTCTTGGTATTTTGGAAATGGACACACTGCTTTAAACGTCGATTAACACGAAATCTACCGGTGAAATAGTTGTAGCTAAGTCAGACGTAGATGTTTAATATTTTATGTTATTTCCTTTGTGCTCTGTCACTTAATTGTACGTTTAAGAAATTTTAATGGCACTGTATACTATTGTGCTTTAGACAGAAGTGTTTTTTTAACAGTTTGGAGAACGCCGGGCCCAAAAAAGCAGAAAGTAAGGTCCACAAAGAAATAGTTTTCCCAGTTTGGTGTGGTAGAACTTTACAGACCCAGCCAACACCTTCAGGATGAACTGGAAGGGTTAGGGTTAACCCATACCCTAACCCATTCACACCTAGTCCAGGGAGGCTTTTTAACACTACAAGCAGCTGCACACCATTTTTTACTTCTGTTTTCCAAAGCTAACTTTTTCCATTTGTCCTTGTGCCACAGCTGAGACAGAGCCTCACGAGGGAAAGCGAAAGGTGGAGTCCCTTTGGCCAATTTTCAGACTGCACCATCAGAGGAGTCGATACATCTACGACCTTTTCTACAAAAGGAAAGCCATCAGCAGAGGTAGGCAGGGTTACCTCTCTCCCCTGCTGAACTACTTGATGTCTGATGTTCGCAATTTCCTTTGTTTTTCCCTTTTTCATCTTCTGTGTACTTCAGTATTTCATTTAATTTTTTCTTATAATTCAGCATGATGTATTTAGTGTCTGTGGGGACTTTTTCCTGCACATACATACCAGACTTCCTCATATCACCAAACATCAGTAAAAACTGCTGTAGCATGTCTAAGACTTATTACTTAATTTCAGATGTTTATCCTGTGATTTTGACCCCATACAAAATGCCTTTTCCTTTTATTTTTGTATGTGCACATGACCAGACATGAAACCGATTTCTGTCTTTACCGTGTGTCTCTGTGTGTGTGTGTGTGTGTCCTGGCAGAGCTGTATGAGTACTGTATAAAGGAAGGCTATGCAGACAAGAACCTGATTGCAAAGTGGAAGAAGCAGGGCTATGAAAACCTGTGCTGCCTGCGTTGCATCCAAACGAGAGACACCAACTTTGGAACCAACTGCATCTGCAGAGTCCCCAAGAGCAAGCTGGAAGTTGTGAGTCTGACACAAAATCATTTCAAAAACAGTTCTAGTAAATATTTATTAATGGCCTCGGTTGCGCCTCTGACTTACATTATTCCTTTTGATGTTTGTACAGACATGAGTGCAAATGGTACAAATACACTTATGATTACTGCCACAGTGAAATAAAGTAAACAACTCACTGTCACACTGCACACTTCAAAAGACCTCGGTTGCTCAGTCTCTTTGATTGGATGAATCAGGCCAGACTTTCCTGGCTTTCCAGTCACTGTGTCAATATTCAGTAATATTGACATGCTCTCTGTGACACCTACAGGAGGCCACTGCAGGCAAAATAAACAACAACAACAAAAAACTTTCTACCCTACTCTGAAAATGCTAAAGTTCTGTTCAGTAATTTCTAGAGCTTGACTTATCCTGGATAAAAACTGAACAAATTTTGTATCACTACTTCAATAGATGTGAAGTATGTTAGGGCAGTACCACCTGAGTAAATACAGGGTCATTTTTTTACTGGTTTTCTTTTATTTATGACAAAATGAACCTGTTGTTATAGCTTCTTTTTCCTCTCTGCAGGGAAGGATCATTGAATGCACCCACTGTGGATGTAGAGGTTGTTCTGGTTAAGTGCAGTTTTTGGACATCCGGTCTATTTTCTGTTGGACACCAGGGCTCACCCAGCCTCCATCAGTGCGACCCCGAAACAACGTTGTGTTTATTTCAGTCACCGGTTGTAGGAACAGTTCACTGACATCTTCACCACCATCCTCAGCTACCCTGATGAGGGATCAGTATTTAGTACTCTTCTGCTTTTAAACATGGCAGAGCAATGGAGAATACACTGAGAGGGGCCATATTGTCTTACATACATTTTTTTCTCTGTATGTTATGTTTTGTGTTTTTTTTATATATATACCAAACTAAAGCCCTCATCTTTAAAGCTCAAAATAGGAGTTTGAGGTTAGCTGATTCTGGATCAGGCCTGTCATTCCAGCTAGTCACACCTACTGTGAAGGTCATTTTCAATTGTGATGTGTTTCATTTCATTTAAATAGAGTTGGGAGGGAAATGATTTTTGTTTGATTTTTTTTCTTTGACATTGTTATTGTAGTAAAATTTTAAATAAAACAGTTCTGACTTACTTGCCTGCCTGGTTTTATTTGTCTTCATCTCTGTGCAAAATTCATGCATTAAAAAAGCCCATTAAATCAATAAGTTACTTGAAGGCTGAAGACCATGAAGAGCATGTTGTAACTGTGTGGAGGTCTCAGTATTTTTAAAAGATGGTGTCATTTGCACACAATGCAAGCGATGAGGCATCCACCTCTCTGCACAAGTCATTTAGTTGTTAGTATATTATTTGTATGTTTTGACTAACTGATTAATCCAAAGAGTATACATCTTAGAATTTCAGGAAAAACACTTCCACATTCGGTCATTTATTTTCATTTTCTTAAATAACATGCTTTTCCGCTGAAGTTTAGGAAACGGTTCCTCTTGCTGAACTTATTTCCATTTTATTTCACTTCTGTTGACACTATAATATTGATGATGTAGTTCTGCTTTTACTTAAGCACTCACCTGAGTATTCGTAGCATTTATGTTAGAGCTGAAGTTACTGCTGACTTTTCAGATTAAGGTTCTACATAAGATAAGTATGATGATAAGCTTGTGACCCCTTATAAAAAAAAATAATGCACTGTTATCACATTTCAAATGCCTTTGGGCTGTTAGTAGTTCTTCCAAAGAGAGAGTTCCCCTTTAAACTTCCCACATGGCTTTATTTGAATAACTGTTCAAGGCCCACAAGGGTAACATACAATATTTTACAGAAGCAAAGATGAGAGAATAGTCCAAAAAAAATGAAGTACAGTATTTCTTTCCTGCCACGTTAATAACCCCTCCAATTTATCTTGTGACTCTTTAGAGGGGCCCAACTCCCATATTGGGAATCACTGGCCCAAACTACTTAACAATACATAAAGTAGTTCAAACAACAGTAGCTCCACCACTTTATTTAAGAATCTGAACACTTCATCCACCAATTCTCATGTCACACATAATGACACTAATCAAAGCAGATCTAACTGAGCCTTTTTTTTGTTGTTGTTGGTAATTCATCATGCACTGGGACCATGTTCCCAAAACCACTGCAGCTACTCAAGAAAGGAAGAAATGCAGGGTTTAATTAGTACAGTATTAGTATACTTCTTGCATTGAACACTGTTTTCTCAATGGGAATGCAGATGCAATGCAGATGTTTTTCAGTTTGCGGTGGTTTCATCTCATCTGGCATAAACGTTGCAGATGATTCTTACTCATGACTAAATTTTCACTCTGTAATCGATACTAATCCTCAGGCCTGCTGATTAGATGGAGTGTGTCAGCTCTCCTTCTGTGCAACTCTGTGGGATTACAAAGAAGCTAAAGAACCAGCATCAGTGGACAAAAAGTACACCTGTTTACAGTAACGCCCAGAGCTGCCCACTTCGGTTCCTGTAGAACAATGTTATTGTCAAGACTGAACATGACTGTGTTGTTTCAAAAGTGTTCTTAAATCATTAATGTGCCCCTGCTTTCTCCTTCAGTCCACCACCTATCCTTCTGCTGCTCCAGCGGGGCAATTAGACGTTAGTTCACAGTTGAGCATTTATTATTCATGACACCTCAAATGTTTGCACATCCGTCATCGCTAAAGCAAGTCACACAGACACCAGGCTACTGGAGTATTTGAAGTTTAATGATGATCTGTGGGTTGCATTGGTCTGTTCTTCTCGTATCTCACAGTGAGATTCAGCATTATCAACATCATCACATACCTCCCAGTGTGAACCAGGCATCAATGCAAAAAATAAAGTGGATTCAAATAATTTAATGGAGTAAAATGAACATCATCAACATTACATAAAAGCATCGAGACATTCCCAACGTGCTTTATTAAAATAACTGGCAACTCCGCCGTCGTACCAGGCTGAAGTTCACACAACGCCCCCTTATGATGAGATACAAAAGGTAGACATGATATGGCAACATAAGGACACTGAGTGACGACATGTTAAGCACACTGCGGTATGGCTTGTTCAGATTACATTCACCTTTTTGCATTTGAGGGACAATAGCTAAAAAAAAAAAAAAAAAAAGGAGTCATAACATCTGAGCAGAACAATGTGTTATTCAAGCTGTGAAAAACAAAGACGTAACATGCACCAAGTCCAAACTGCACTAAACTGAAATAATACATTAGGTGGAACTGAAAATGTGAGGTTGTTGTTAGTAGTTAAAAATGTGACTTAAAAAAAAACAGAAAAATATTTTTTGTTTGTAGCAGGAAGGACGGCAGCCATGATCCCACATTGTCTGACCTTTCACACTAAAACTCTGACTATGCAGTCACAAGTACAGTTACCATTTTAGATAAAGTATCACAGCTCAGTCACCAATGCCACAGAATGAGGAAAATACTATCAAAGACACTACTTTAATGTGATTTCACTGGCCAAAGATTTCCTACTTTTGCGGTACTTCAGACTACTCCAAAAAGAAAATCTGGGTGTTCTCAGCATAATGACCATGATCCAAATTTTGCCCAAAAGCAATAAATATAGAGTAGCTGAGTTTTGTTCATAGCACACATTCAGCGAGGATTGCTGAGGTAAAAAAACAAAACAAAAAAAACCCACTATCCTAAATCAAGTGTCAAACTTCAGAGTTTTGCTTTTCATGGCACAGGGAACGAATTTTTCCCATGATGAAATCTATACAAACACAACATCACCATCTCAGCAACATCTCCTCAAACTGTTCAGCATCTTGTCACAGTCAGTTCCTTCAAATACAAGAAAAACAGAAACATTATCGATATGGTGATTCACCCTGTCACAAGACAGTCTCATGCTGACACCACAACACTCTCACACAACTTTAAGACAACAGTGAACTTCAATACATTTAGGTTAAGTAGCTTTAAAATGTTCCTGACTGTGTGAGTAATATCCATGAAAATGCTGGCCAGCAGTGAGCACTGGCGGCTTTTGTCTGCTGCTGGCCCCTACATGGGTGAGTATGTGTGCGATGACATTATTTCTCTGGACATGCAACATCACGTGGAGCCGACTGGATCTAATTCACACAGCAAATACACTTCCTCATGCACCCCAACCCAAAAGCAGCCTCTGGGAATGTTTACTCCATGCTCTCAAAAGTCAGATCTACTCAGTTAAAATCCAACATTGTGACTCCTCAGAAACACTTCTTACTGCAGGAATGTGTTAAAAGTCACTCACGAAAATGAAAACTGAAAACAGAAATAAGAAAAGGGTAGGCTTCAGGAAGGTGTTGGTCTTTGGACATAATATTGTCGTTTTCAAAGAGAGAAGCATGTCACAAAACCAGCTGTAACAAGCCTGCATGGCACTAATAAGGTTTCACGAACAGATTCAGAGGGACATCCTTTTGCCACAGGCAGGAAATGTCACAGTAATGCAGAAAAACAAGTTTACATATAGCTGAGATGATATCATAGCTGAGAAACTGCTCGGTGATTGGTGACTGTTAACACAGCGTGTTAACCTGTTAGTGAGCTGGCTGAGGTCAGCTGAGCACAGACAGCCATGTTGGATTGAATTTTGCAATATGAATTATGTGTGTGTGTGTGTAGGGGGGGTATGACCTTAAACAAGTTGCTGATTGCAAGTAACATTTTTTTCCACAGAAGAGGTGGAAAAGACCTCTGACTCCTCTGACTCCTCTGTCATGTGTGTGCTTGTGAGTGTCAACATGCTCTGGACCAAATACACGCATCTAAACCACTCCCTGACATTCACAACTCGCTCTGCCTCCTTTTCCCTGCACACGGAGGAAATGGCAAGAGCAAAGAGAAAGACAGAAAGGCAGAAAAAACAATAACAAGTGCAGAGATTGTCCTGAAACTAAAATTACTTTAGACCTTATTACCTTTTAGACCTTTATCACCTTTGGTCCAATAAAAACCAAAGGGTCACAGATGATTTCTGCTAAAACATGTGTGAGAATCCTCCTCCAAGAAGAATATTAGATTTTGTATAAAACGCTGGTGGTGTAGTTAAAACTAAAACAAGGTGCTGCTGCACTGCTCCCCATGGCAGGCTGTAGGTACTGCTGAGTGATGAGCTGGCTGAGGTAGAGCAGTATCTGGCTGTCCTCCTCGCCCAGCCCCAGCTGCTCCTGCAGAAAGCAGCGGCGTCGGCCCTCTACAACCTCGGGCCCCTCCGTGGAGCTGACTGGCAGGTGGAGGTGGTGGGTGAAGGTAAACAGGAAGGCCTTGGCTGCCAGGCGACAGAGGGTGCTCTGTACATGAAGGAAGTAGGTGGAGCCACGGCGGATGTAGGTGCGGTGGTCGGCTATGTTGGCAAGTAGTTGGCCGTGATACGGCGGGCAGCGCAGAGTCTTCTGGTCGGCATCGAGGATGGAGATGTAGCGACTGTAGCGGGACAGTGAGTAAAGCATGCTGGAACCGACTGGGGACGCCACTCTGTGTGGGACACAAAGACAGATACTGTATTTGTTTGTTGTTACCGTGAAGACGTTGCTTTACTCCACACCACCGTCAGCTCAGCTGTGATGTGTACACTGCTACAGGTGCTGCAGTCAATGCTAAGACTACTGTAGACAGACAAACTATGTGGTCATATATCTGTGATAGGCCAGTCGGGCTCTAATCAGAGGTTCCCACCGAACCCCCTCCTCCGGTCTATCTCAGCGCTTCCACATGTCTCAACAAAGAAATGAGTACATGACATTATGAACCTAAAGCTTCCTTTCTAAACGTAAAATACTGCCATATAGAGTGAGACTTGAGGTTTAATAGCTGAATAGCTAGTTATCTGAGTCACTGAGGACTGAGTCAGACGAGGTGAGTAACAATAGATTAAGGTGTGATTCAAACTACAAAGAGAAATTTACCATCATTATCATAATTCTTTTTGATGGAGACTTTCTGAGGATCTGTGAGCATCATTACTCAAGGCTTTAGTAAATCTGTGTTACTAACATCATCTGTCTTCTGGTTGCTTGTTCTACTATGAGCCCTGACTGTAAGCTTTGTGTAAGAGTGTTGGTTAAATGCCTAAAATATAAATGCAAATTGGACAGACCTTTGCAATCCAATGAGTTTCCACCTCTGCAGGTCGGTAAGGGTGAAAGGGCAGGACAGCCAGGCTTGAACCCTCTCGCCACACTTCCCAGGGCCAGGCACAAAGAGGGCAAGAGCAGCAACCAACCGGCGGACTCTTCCCTCATCTGCTCCGAGCACCACCAGGGTTCTGCCACTCAGCAGGCACCACAGTGCTTGTATGGCAAAGGGATACTGTCGCACAAACCTCAGGGCTCCTTGTCCAGCCTTCTTCCTCTGACGCAGGGTCACAACCCCACCATAGCTGAGTGGTGAGGCAGCCCGATCTGACCCCGTAGAAGCGCTCATGGTGCAGTCTGACCCATCCTCTGCGGAGGTACGGGAAACTGCATCTCCTAGGAGCCCCACAGGCAGCTCCAGCCCAGCTGCTGCAGGGCTTTCTGAGCATGGAGAACCCACGGCGTAGTCGTCCTGGAGTGGAAGAAGGGCCTGGGGCTCCTGGTTGACCACCAGGCTTTGAGAAGTCTGATGATAGGAGCTTTGGCCCAGGTGAGGATCTGCCTCAGGGGCAGACGCCTCATAAAGGAAACCCTCCTGAGCCATACAGCATGCCGTATCTATAGGAACCAACAAGTCAGACTCCATCTCACAAGCCCCTTCACCTACTCTCTCACAGCCATCCTCCCTGCTGGCCTCCAGCTCAGACACCACTTCCAGCAGAGACACAGGTGTCTGGTCTCCCCCGTTGTCACCATCGTCCTCCCCTGCAGTGGTCTCCATCTCTTCACTGCTGCTCTCCCTTTCTAGGTCAGGGGTCAAGTCAGAATCAGGATCAGGATGCTCCGACCTCGCAATAGCAAGATTTTGTTGCTTCTCTGCTGAACCCATTCCGCTTTTATCGCTGCAGAAACTTCCTTTGGTCTCCTCAGAGCTCTCCTGGGTCTCCAGAGTTTGGTCCGACGGGGACGATTCCAGATGGCTCTCCCCAAGCCCAAGCTCACTCTCACCAGTATGGCTGGTCTCAGAGGCAGGGTCTAGAGGATCTGGAGGCTCCAGTGAGTCTAGCTCTAGAGGTTCTGGTCCTAGCACAATAGGAGGTGGATTTAAGAGTGTACAGTTGTCTACAGCATGGTTCACAGCACAGAATGGTCTAAGTGTTCCTCCTTCATCCTCATCATCATCACAGAGGTCCTCCTCAAACAGGAAGTTGGTAACTTTCTGTCTCTTTCGTAGAGACTTGTCCAGGCGGCGTGTGTGAAGGTAACACAGGTCGCCCCGGAAACTCCTTTCCGTCTCCTTCAGGAGCTCCACAGTGGCCACATAGAAAGTCTCGTCACACAGCTCTTGGAGGGTCTTCAGGCGCTTGTCGAAACACTTGGCAGACTTAGCTTTGATCAGCTGTGGTGTGTAGGACGGCCTGCGTTTAACACTCTCATCTTCGTCCTCCTCCACTTCTTCTTCACCTCCTTCATCATCAATCTGACCCTGCCCTTCCTCCCCCTTCCTCCCTTTGTCAGTGTAACTGAAGGGGTTGGCAAGCTTGGCGTATTTGTCTAACAGCTCCTCACACTCGCTCAAGCACTCGCTCATACACTTCTGGCAGGTGACAGCATGAGGATCTCGGCGCGGGCGGCAGTGGAAGGAGCTGATCTGTCTCAGCAGGTCTCTATGTTCATAGATGCTCTTTTCCACATTAGCGAGCTCATTAGCCTTTTCCACAGCATGAGCAGAGTACATGCACTGAGGCCCTGCCTCTCTCTGCAGACCCTCCTCCCTCTGCAGCACAGAGTGAGTGTACCTGAGAGGAAGAAAACAGGGGTTACTCATGCACATAAACACATACACCAGAAACACTGAAAACGTGTAGCTGGGAACCTCATAAACTGTAAGATCTGGGTCCAGGTTCACTAGCCAGTTATGTTTTTAGCCACTCTAACACCCCTGCTTTTTTGACATTTCTTAAAATCGGTCCCTGGCATCTACTTTCTGATAACATCACACAGGCGCAGGTAGTGAAAGGCAGCATGCAGAGGCTGGTCAGGTACCAACATGTAGTCTATCATACCTCACAGATAAGTCACTACAAGAATTTAGGACACTATAATTGCCTAATCTGACGCAGTGACCAGCTTATCAGACAAAAACAATGTGTAGTCTGATCCTGACATACGTACAGTCTCCAAGAGCCGCTAGAGTGCCTGTAGATTCCTGTCATAAAGCAAATTATCCTAAATCAATAAGCCTCTTGTCAAACTAATCTCACATTGATTCCAAATTTTAAGACCTATTATTTTAGTTTATGACATGCTCACATGGTGCATAATTGTAAATAAAATTGTTTTTAATCATATTGCTACAAACTAACACACAGAAAGATCTGAGCCTCTTGGTTTTGTTCGAGTATAGGAGAACTGGTTGGTCTCTTGGTGTATGAGTATATAATCAAGCTGCCATGTGTAGTCCTCCGTGTGCTTTCTACTTAATGGGAAGCTGTAGTGACAGAGCCATGCTGTTACAATTTTCCAGATTTTCAGATTACTCAGCCCCCTATTTACCTATATGATTCAACAAAAGAGCAGAGAGGACTAATTTTAAAATTTAAGATTTGGATTTGAAAACTATGGGACAGGTTAAAAGGTTGTATTGAAGGTCTTACTCCAGGTCCCGAAGCTTCCTCTGCAGTTCTTTGGCGAAGGCTCTCCTGTTCCCAGCCTTCAGACACTCAGAGGCCTGTGAGAAGCGGAGGGACAGCTCCTGAAACTGCAGCATGATTTTCCTCTCATCTGCTGAAACATAGGCCATGCAGAATGGTCGCACGAAGCCCCTCGCCTCCAGGTCGTAGAGCGTAAGGTGATGGACGTAGGCGAATGCCCCCTCCTTCGAGTCACCCAGCACCACCCTCGAGTCCTCCACAAAGCTGAGCCTTGGGTAGCCACTGCCGGGTGGATGCCCGACAAAGGAGGCCTGGTAGTCCACTGACATGATGCGCAGGGAGAAGTAGTTGAGATCGAAGGTGCCGCAGACTTTTGGTTCATCTGGGATGGTGAGGAGGGGCTGAGGGCCCACCTGCTCAGAGAACTCAGAGATGAGGATGAAGTCTTTGGTGAACTTGGCATAGGAGGTTTTGGCCCAGGGGTTGGAGTCAGCCAGAGGATGGAGGGGGATGGAGAACTCCTCAGGGAGAGCCCAGGGGTCAGGGTTTGTCTGGCCATACTCATCCTCTTTAGTGAAAGCCACCACGTCAGGTGAGCCTATCATAATGGTGGCGTTGAGAAAGGCATGAGAAACACAACACACGGCACAGCACCACTAACAGTCATAAACCAGCTGTCAGAGCGCAGCCACATTAAGTACAGTCTGACTGATCATCCTGATCCTGCTCTCTCGTTGTCCAGGCAGCGCTTTAGTTAGTGAGGTTAAAGGAGCTGTGGATTCTAGGAGCCCAGAGATGGAGATAGTCCACAAAAAAAAAAAATCAAGCTAATTTATATAATTTAAAAAGGGGGTCCCAGAGCAGAGTGGGCCTCTGCTGTGGTCCTGCAGGAACCAGGTCCCAGAGCAGGATCGTTGGTATTTGTCAGACTGCATAAAAATAAACCCCTCTACAAAAAAATCAATCGTGTCGCTGTTAACAAAAGCAATTATTTTTGCGCCAATCACAGGGACCGGGCAGGCATCAGACCCTTCATGCTGTGCAGAGAGACAAGAAAAAAAAATACAAAGCAGCATCAGAGAAGCGCTTCTCTCCTTCTAACCTGGAAGTCTTCATGCGTCGTGTCCATCGCGTTACTGTGGTCTGGGCTACAGTGCGAGGCGCTGGGGCGACAGAAACATCGTTTACAGACAGAGGCGCTACATGTAATTTTCACATCCAGAGACAGACGCCATGTTTACCCAGCTGGTTGTAGTCTTGTCAGGTGATCAAGCCACCTCCCATCTGGAGGAAATCCACCCTAAAACAGAAATTCCAGATTTTCTTTCTCTCTGATTGGAAGTTCTTGATGTGATAATTGTTTATTTGGTTTGCTGTTGATTTTTTTCTGCAGTATTAGCATTTTTACTTGTTAATTATTTTTTAGAATGATTGTTATTGTGTTTTTGATGAGGAATGTGTCTTATTGAATTTGTGGTGATGTGTATTTGGATTTCAGGATTTTAGTGTTCAGTTTTGTTGCATGTCTTGGGGTTTTTTTGTTTTTTTTTTTAACCTTTTGGGACATTTTGGTTTGAAATATGTGTTTTCACTTTCCCCTGTATCTTCTTTTCATATATGCAATCCATAAATGAATTACATCATATCTTATAACTGGTATTCAACTAGAGCAACTTCATGTATCCTGAAATTTCATGACAAGTCAAACACTTAATAAAGTCAACAACCTCCAGATCTGACATAAAATATTGTCTCTATTTTACCCATACTTTCTTACTCACTAAAATTAAACAAAACGTTTTATTTCCTAACTTAAAGGCATTTTCTACGTGCTGCCAGAAATAAAGTTCTTGTGGAGTAATGCTGAATCATTTATTTATTTGGCCAAAGAGCAGTCCAGTATAAATATACTGAGTCTAAAAATAAAATGGTGTGTAAATATAATAAGAAAATATACGTGCATGTACGTAAAACAAAATCCCAAATTCACAGAAAAAAATGTAACCCCAGTGTCTTCAGTGATGGTATCGGTGATCGACTGTAATGTTAAATTGACAAAATGAAATTTTCTGATTAAGGGTGGATTTCTTACTGGTCGTGACATGATATATAATTATTTACATTTTTTGTCATTATGAAAAACGTATTAATAATAATACTGAATGTGCTAAGCATGTGGACAATCTTAAATCTTAATGTATTTATTTACTATCACCATAAACGTGGTTTTGGTGGTCCCAGGATTTTACGACAGTATTACGACCCTGATTACGGCAGTGTTTGACAGGCAAGCGCGGCATTTGTAAACAGGAAGTTGTCACTCGGGGGTCGACGCAGTTGTCTAGAAAGTTTGTAATTACTGATTTTTCGGGGGTTAGCGTTTATTTCCTTTCTTGGAGTTAAACCAGCAGCCGGAGACTACTTTTTAGCTCTCGGTAGAAGTTTCTGGTAGCGGAGATCATGGCTTTAGCTGGCTGCCTCAGCTAACATGCTAACAACAGTGGAGGGACAGCTCGGAGGACAGGCTGCTTCATGTGAGAGTGGCTAGGCATGCTAATAGCGCACCTCCTCGGAAGATCCTTGCTTCGACCGGGACTACGGCAGCTCGGGGTCCAGCGAAGGTGTCTCTGTGTGGCGCAGAGTGGCCGGTGTCCGGACACACCGCAGGAGGCAGACATGATCCGGAGCCGGGCTCAGATCAAGCGGGTCCTCTGCGTAGCCGAGAAGAACGATGCAGCCAAAGGCATCTCAGAGATCATGTCTAACGGCCGGGCCATGAGGGTCAGTCGTGTCTCTTCACCAACAGTACAGACACCTCCAACACACAATGTTATCAGTCAGTATGGTGCTGAAACCATTAGTTCATGGACACAATGAAAGGGCAGTTTTTGTTTGTTTTGTTTAATCCTGTGCATAATAGAGCCATGATAGCATAAACATATTGATAACACAATCTCTTGATGGCGAACAAAATAACAGGAACACCGGGTAATAATCATCCAAGCCAGTGCGCTTTCTCCCACAACTACAGTCCCACAATGAACATCTATTACCCCATATTCCTTCACTTGCTCTAGTATTGATTGTCTTCTTTTCCATTTCAGAGGGAGGGGATGTCAAGGTTTAATAAAATCTATGAGTATGAATATCATCTCTTTGGTCAGGTAAGGGAATACACAGGTGGAACGACTGTTAAATATGCACACATGGATACATGCTCGTATGTGTGTTCGTTTGTATTTATGCTGTCTCTGATTTCGCTGGTTACATTTTGTTTTGCTCCAGAATGTGACAGTGACAATGACATCTGTATCAGGCCATTTACTGGGTGTGGAGTTTAAAGCACCGTTCCAGAAATGGTAATTTAAAATAGATAGATAGTATGTTTTTACATACATGCATGTTCAGCATCATACAGTATTATAATAACTTTGTATTTGTGCATCTTCTCTCCAAAGGCACAGTTGCAATCCTGTGCTGTTATTTGATGCTGAGGTAGAGAAGTATTGTCCAGATAACATGATACAAATCAAGGTATGTTCATGTACTGTCATCCCACAAATCTTTACTTTGTATTTAAATTAACTTTTAGGATCTGTCACTCTTTGTGTGGGTGATTATGATGTTTGATTGTTATTAGTAGAGGTAACTACCAAGTCACAGTCATACAGTAATTTAGTTCTATCATACAGTAATGCCAGATTTATGACTGTATATTCACACACTATAACCCTCTTTCTTTCCTTCCTCTGTCCTTTCCCCACTTTTTCTCTGTCCCTCTCTGTCTGTGTAGCGGACACTAGAGAAAGAGGTGAGGCAGTGCCAGGCCTTAGTCATCTGGACTGATTGTGACAGAGAGGGGGAAAACATTGGCTTTGAAATCATAGATGTCTGCAAAGCAGGTACAATAGTAAAATGTGTGCATGTTTTTATTTTCCTTTTGTTGCTGCGTCTACAAATAGCTCCTGATAATTATGTGTGTGTATGTTTTTTCAGTTAAGCCCAATTTACAAGTCTTTCGGGCAAAGTTTTCTGAGATAACCCCCAACTCCATTCGGAGAGCTTGTGAGACTCTAACAGAGCCAGATGTTAACATCAGTGATGCTGTCGATGTCCGTCAGGAGCTGGACCTGCGGATAGGTAAGATAGCACTAATACTGTACTACATTATACAAAGAGACACACTAGTGCACAAAAGATTCTTTCAGGATTATGTGATGGTTCAACAGATAATGGTTCATATAATATAAGGACTTTTTTGAGTCTGTATGGATGAATATACTACAATATATGATATGAAGTGTTCGATATGATCCCATCCTCTCTTCTGTGCTCATCTTCTGCAGGTGCATCCTTCACTCGATTTCAGACGCTTCGCCTGCAGAAGATCTTTCCAGAATCCTTGACCAACCAGCTGATCTCATACGGCAGCTGTCAGTTTCCCACTCTGGGCTTCGTGGTGGAGCGCTTCAAAGCCATCCAGGCTTTTATACCTGAAACTTTCTACAAGATCAAAGGTATATATTCATCCACGCACAGGCACACATATCCAATGCAAATGCAGATATTCAGGTATTCAAGTTTTAAACAGTCTTCTGATTCTTTGTGTCAGTGCTCCATGAGGTCGAGGAGGACACTGTAGAGTTCAGCTGGAAAAGAAACCGTCTCTTCAACCACACAGCTTGCCTGGTGCTCTACCAGATCTGCATGGAGGTATGTGCCTGTTTGTATGTGTATGATTCATGCTGAGTATGCTGATGTTTGTGACAGTGAACGTATGCATTGTCATGTGCTCTTGTGGAATATTGTTAATAAACCAAGCTGCGCAACATCAAAATCTCTTCAGATCCTCTCCTGTATTAGATTAGTGTACATTCATAATGCCTGTATCAGTAAGCTTTATCGTTCAGCTGATGTTGCTGTTCTCAGCTATTTCTTTTATAAAATTTAAACTGACAAATCTGAGGTGATGCTTTTAGTTTAAGTACTTTAAGTACTGGTCTTATTTGCTTCCTTACCTCCTGTTACTTTACGGGTTTATGGTTTATTGTAGTATTATAGTGTTAATAAGCTAATCTGAGGTGCCATGATGCCTGGTTTTCATTGACATTTCCAGCTACCTGGTGTCCTGCAGTAACCTTACGTGGTGGTTTCACACAGGACAGATGAAGCCTCCACAGAACTAAGATGGAAGTAACTACCCAACATTTTTGCGAACACACAACTTCTCAACTACTCACTGAACTCATCAAACGCATCGTTATAGAAGTAAAGATTATAGGAGTAAAGAAGAACTGTCATCTAATTTGATTATTACCACAGTATCACACACTCTGTGAAAGATGTTGGATGCACAATTAAAACATTTTTCATGCCCGATCAGGTCCAAACACAATCTCATCAAATATTTTTTACCAAATATACACACAATCATTTATTATGATATTGTATGTACAACAGCACACACATTCTGACAACATCAGCAGCTGTTATCATACTGTAATGAAGTCTGATGATAACCTCACTTATTATTGCTATGTACACACTGTGTATTTACAACCATCATTATATTTTGATGTTATAGTTTGTGTCATAGTGCCAGTGCATTTTGTTGCTCTCTAATCTCTTGTTTGTTGATCAGCATCTTTTTGTTTTAAACCCTGTTCGGTCTCAGTATCTGGTGGCAGGATAGAGGTGTCATCTGAACCTATGACTGTTATAGAAAAACATTAACACTTATTATTTGCCAAGACGCTCACAGCTAACGAGCATGTAATTATCACTTAGCTAGTTTTCACTGTTTCCCACGGAGCAAGATGTGACTATCAGGAGCCAAACTCAGGTCAGACAAACACAAATACTGTGTCCCTGTGCAACAGTGTTTACTCAATTATTTGTATGCACTTGTGTGCAGTTATTTCCTTTCCCTCATTTCTTGAGTATTAACGAATCAAGAAAAATTAATTATGATGTAAATAAATAAGTTTGTCCTAATATTTAAAGAAAGATGTGGTCGTGACATGTGCGGCAAAGAAGTCACCAAATTCTACATTAAAGCTGCACTAATAAATATCTGTATGTTAACAGTGGAACCCACAGAGATCATCACCCAACTCTGCACTTTCTCTCCAGTCTACTGATCTTTGTCACCCTCTTACAGCTCATTGTTTTGATTTTCCAGCCTGCAACCAAAACATCAGTTCATGGAGCTTTAAAGGTGCCTGTCGCTGGCAGTATTCTTCTTTCTTGCCTTTGCTGGCACATTTCTGCCAAACTTAGATAAGTGGAATAGTGTGAAACCATTAGCAGGAATGCATTTCACATAACCCACGTGCCCCTTCGCGTGTACGTGCCCTTGCGTTGTGTACCGGAATACACGTGTGTGTTTGACAGGCCCTGTTACCACTACGTGAGATTTTGCACTTAATGGATTAAGGTTCGTTAGCAGCCATATTGATCTATATGAAGTGACAAGTTCATCATCGGGAAACAAAGCACTGCAGGGGGCTACCAAACGCTTCTTTCACTGCTTTAATTGGATTAGCTGAAACTGTTTAACTATTGTTCTTGCATCCCAGCAATTAGTCTGAGGCTGCGGCCGTCCAGTAGCCTTATGGTTCAGAGATATACCATATAACTACAACATCCCCCGGGTACCTCTGTCATGTTGAAGCCCTCTTTCTCCTGTGTTTCCTTTACTTTTTAAACTGTTGCAATCAAATAAAGGTAAAATTGCAAAAAAAAAAAACATCTTAACCCATAAGAACCAATGGTCACACAGGTACCACCAGTGTCCCTAAGTGACATCCAGCCAACATCCTGGTCCAGTCATGTGGCCATGTGTAAAGTCATGTACCGATGACAATACTGAAACACAGCACCATGACAGCATATAGATGTGGTCGTCCTAATCACACAAAATTTGTTTAGTTATGTACCATAAATGTAAAAAACACTGATCAGTGATGTTGCGCACCTAGAAAGGCTGCGTGGACTTGTGCCAACTACGTGTTTTTTTTGTTTTGTTGGGGTTTTTTTTGCCTGTGTATGTCTCTACTCTGTGGTGTAAGTGCATCCACACACGTGTAACCTCTCCTCTCCCTGCAGCTGTTACCTCGGGGGAGGGGCACAGCAGTAAATTTGAATTCAAATGTGTTTTCAACCTCCCTGAATAAAATGGGCTAAAAGCCACGTGAAAAAGTGCACACAAGAATATTGTTTTACTCATTTCCAGGATCCCATAGCAACAGTCACCTCAGTAACCAGCAAACCCAAGAGCAAGTGGAGACCGCTGCCTTTGGACACTGTGGTAAGGATACAAAGTCAAACAGCCACACACATACACATGCTGCATCTTCAAACACATGTTGTTTACAGTATTAAGTGTATGTAGCTATTTTCTAGCATGACAAATGGAAATGGACTTTATCAGCTTCACTGTCCTGGGTCGCTGCTTTTGTCCTCCTGTGAACAGTCCTCTGCCTTTATCTGACCAACAGGAAATGGAGAAACTGGCTTCTCGGAAGCTAAGAATAAGTGCCAAAGAGACCATGAAAATTGCAGAGAAACTCTATACCCAAGGGTGAGTGTGTGAGTTTTTGAACAAGCAGCATTTCAGGCAATGTACATACATACTGCTATCCAAACAGCAAAGTATTGTCTTGATCCAACCATATGCTAAATGTCGTTCATTTGGACTTATTTCAGTCACAAAGCTGGCTCGAGGCCACCTTTATTAGGGGCTTTGTGGTGTCAGTGAAACGGACAAATGTATTTTTCGTTTACCAGGTTGTTAAACCACCTCAAAGCCGTTCCTATTTTTGTACATGAGAAGGCACCATCTGGCAGTTCAGGCGTTTATTAGATGAGTTTACCAGCAATGTCACATTTCTAGAACGTTCCATCTTACTTTTCTTTGTGCAAAGACTACTTGTGACTGTGTGTGTGTGTTCCCGCTTTCCTTAGCTTTATCAGCTACCCCCGCACAGAGACAAACTGTTTTCCCGCAAACCTGGCTCTCGGCCCCCTGGTGGAGCAGCAGACACAGAGCCCGATCTGGGGGATGTTCGCCCAGCGGGTTCTCAACCAGCCTGGGGGTCCCAACCCGCGGCAGGGCAAGAAATCTGATCAAGCCCATCCCCCCATACATCCCACCAAGTACACTAATGCACTGCAGGTATGAACACAAAAAGTGGAGCTCAGTTTGTGTTTATGTTTTATAAAGCATTTTGAGTTTTTTTGGTAATCTGTTTGTTCTATACGTTGACAATAATTTCTGCCACTCCTTTTTGAATCATAATAAACAGTCCTGATAAAATACACCCACTGCTGATCATTGGTAGCAGGTCTTTCTGTACCCGACCAGTCACTTTTTTCAACAGTATAATGGAAACAGTTGACTCAAAGGTTTCACATATTGTCTGCAGGAGCCTTAAAGGTTAAAGACGTTGTATTCAAGATAAATTCACCATAATCCAAAAAAAACAAAAGTAATGATTTTCTGTTTCCTCTGTGTCCAGGGTAATGAAGGACGTGTGTATGAGTTCATTGTCCGGCACTTCCTGGCCTGCGTTTCCCAGGATGCTTTGGGGCAGGAGACGGTGGTGGACATAGACATAGCCCAGGAGAACTTCTCCACCTCGGGACTCATGATCATTGCAAAGAATTACCTGGATGTTTACCCATATGACAGGTGGAGCACCAAGGTAGGGTGTGGGTGTGTGTGTGTGTGTGTGTGTGTGTGTGTGTGTGTGTGTGTGTGTGTGTGTGTGTGTGTGTGTGTGTGT
>JBBMJY010000010.1:15108838-15176637 GCA_037833715.1 Toxotes lorentzi
GTGTGTGTGTGTGTGTGTGTGTGTGTGTGTGTGTGTGTGTGTGTGTGTGTGTGTGTGTGTGTGTGTGTGTGTTGGTACTCCAAAGGCTTGTTCACTGAATGAACGCAGAAAAAATCTAGTCAGTGCTACATTACTGTTGCTTAAATACTTGGCTTTTATATAATATGCTGTTGTGGGGTACCTGCTCCTTGCGTTTGACACTTTGCTTGATATATTCAAGGTGATCCCAGTGTACGAGCAGGGCTCCCAGTTCCAGCCCTCTGCTATCGAGATGGTGGACGGACAGACGAGTCCTCCACAGCTGCTCACTGAAGCTGACCTCATATCACTGATGGAGAAGCATGGCATTGGTAGAGTACAAACACACACACACACACAGGCAGAGACTTTTTTTTATGTGTGTTTGATCCCAGCCACCCACAAACTCACAAACACTTACCTGTGAACATGTCAGAAATAAGAAAATATTGAAAAATCCCAGAAACTGAATATAAACTTGTACATGTGCACAATATGCAATTAGACCAAAAAATGTAGAACTCCCACACCCTTAAGGGGAATTCCACCAATTTTATGCACAGAAGTCTGTTTCCAGGTGTTGGGGAGTAGTACTGCATATGTGAAAAAAAATACAGTCTTTTGTGGCTCCAGAGGGAGGTGAGCAAAGTCTAATAAACAACTTCAGCTGGAGCAGAAAACCGGGGGTGGGGAGCTGTAAAGAAGTGAGTTTACCAGACCAGTTTAGCTCACCCCTTATCTCTGCTTGAGGCTACATTAGCTGCTACTATCATAACACACCAGAATCTGCAACCACACTGCATTGTGGGTAATGTAGGCACCAGGTTTTGACAAGGAAGAATATGTGGAATTTTTGCATCAGTTTTCATCCTTGAACCCAACAGTGGTGTAGTTATTTCCATTAAGCTCAAACAATAAAAAATCAAATCTTCCATCACAGTTTATGTAGATTTACAGCATCAGTATATATTGTGAAATACTAAATGTTACTAAAACTAGTTGAATTTCTTTCTTGCTCTGTTAAAATGGGCATAAATCATCACAATAAGCCAAAATCCTGTAAATCTAATATTAGCATGAAGCAGCAACAGCCTGACACAACTGGAATTTCTATCAGTTCACAGCACACACAGTATTTTGTGGAAATATGTATGTCCACCTGGATTTGTACACACACAAGAAAGCTTTTTTCCCGCAAAGGGTGTTTTTTGTTTTTTTTGTGTGTCGCAGTGCATTTGGTCCCCAGTTTGCATCTGATTTTACAGTAGCTTTTTCAGTAGAATCAGATCAACTTAGTGTGCATAGACCGTGTTAGCTCAAGGTCTCATTCAGTTCAAACTCTATTGTATGATCTGTGTATGTTACAGGCACTGATGCAACCCATGCAGAGCACATTGAGACTATAAAGAGTCGCATGTATGTGGGTTTGACAGCAGACCAGAGGTTTCTCCCTGGAGAGCTCGGCATGGGGCTGGTGGAGGGTATGCACACACACACACTACAGACTACAGACTACAATATGCCGTGGGCTTTAATACATAGAGATGCTGATAAGCTTTGTTCTGTTACTTATCAGCTATACAAGTGTGTATGTGTGTGTTTTGTTTTGTTTAGGTTACAACTCTATGGGCTATGAGATGTCCAAACCAAACCTACGTGCTGAATTGGAGGCAGATCTCAAGCTGGTATCAGAGGGAAGGAAGGACAAACAGAGCGTGCTACTACACCACATCCAGAAATACAAGACCGTCTTCATTGAGTCTGTCAGGAAGGCAAAGAAGTTAGTTGCACTCTATCTTGTAGTAAATTTGTGCGTTTCTGATGCAGCATCTCAACACAAATAAACAGAATCGAGTCATATTTTACAAAGATGGATTAGTTACACCTGGGCTGTAATCGTTGCAGGTTGCCGTTAAGAACTGATTTTCTTTTCTCACCTCAGGTTAGACGAAGCCCTGTCGCCATATCTGGGTGCAGCTCAGGAGATCTCTGAGGCAGAACAGGAGGACATGGAGATCCCGCTGCCGATCAGGAAGTGCCCTCACTGTCGTCGGGACATGGTGCTGAAGAGGAGGAAGGATGGAAACAGGTGAGGAGAGACGCAAAGCAAGGGAGCTTAAAACTATAGCAGTTTGAATCTTTACAAAATCATACTGAGTGTAGGTTCTCTGCTGTTCTGCACTTTAAAACTAATCTTTAAAACTCCTCACCCCCCCTGCAGTAAGTTCCTGTCCTGTGTGGGTTTCCCAGCCTGTAGGACAGCAGTGTGGTTTCCCGACTCAGTGCTGGAGGTCAGCAGAGACGAAAGCATTTGTCCCACTTGTCAGCCACATCCCGTTCACATGTAAGTATTTATTTTATACTAGACCACGTTTCATTGGTTATTTCGCAACCATTAGATTTCTCTGAAATTAACCATTTATAGGAACAAAGCATCTTTCATTAACAATCTGTTTACTCCAGGTATAGTAATGCTGCTTGGTTAGTCAGTCAGTTAGTCCAATCTCTTTGGTCCAGACTTAAGTATCTGGACAAATACTGGATGGTTTGTCATGATATTTTCCTGTCACCCTCAGGATGAATTGTAATAACTCAGGTAATCCCTTAACTTTCCCTTAACTTAAATTTCTCAAATATTTTGGTTTATGGCCAAATTCCAACAAAATGAAATGATGTTCACATCATCCCACCAGCTGTGCTTTGATTTGGGTGCTGCGTTTAGCTCACAGCACTGCTGTGCTTTAAGGTGTCAGCATGCTCGAAACAAACTAGCGTCAGAAAATTGCAGAAGTAGTTGGTTCCAGCGTCAGAAAGGTGTGGTTGCAGCGAGTGCTGTCTGACAACTGAGAAAACACTTCAGCTGAAACATACTGACAGCTCACAGCCTCACAGAGCCGCTGGTGTGGCTGCAGACTCTGACCGCACATCCGGATACAATGTAGTTGTCAGTATCAGGCCTCTCACGAATCTGTAGTTCTGGGGGCGTGTTGTGTTGAACACATACCTCACATACTCTGCTATGACTGGACAGTTGTTTTCTGACGTATCCGCTGCTGCCAGACACACCAACAACGGCAGCAATTTGTTTCCACACATCACTCTCCTTTTTAATGACCGTGACAAACCGCATTTCCTCCATTTTGTATAAAGTTGCTTCCTTGGATTCAAGATGATCGCAGCTGGCTCTCGCCTGACTGTTTCTCGCACCGCGGCAGAGGATACTTGCCTGAAGTTGAGCCTTTCTCAGTTTTCCCCCTGTAGTGTAGCTGTGTGCTTTTTGAGTCTGTTGAACTCAGAGGGGGTTGCAGGGCTGCAAAGCTAGTTCTCATTCACAAATGAATAGCAGCATTCGCTGTCCCACTTTTTGGAATCTGTGTGTGTGAACGGCTCATTAGTCTTCTTTAATCTGTCTCTTGTGAGTCCCCCTGATGTATGAAAGTGCAGTACTAAAATGCGGAAGTACCCCTCTAAGCAAATAACCAGGCAGACTGTACAGAAATGACATATGGTAGTTTAGAATAAGAGTCGGAGGTTCTGTTTGTTACACAGCCTCTTTGGAAGGTTTTAACGCAGAGAAGGAATTACATACAGCCAGAACATTTACATATTACAGTCCTAAACATGTGACCCTCGCTGATTTACAGCAAAGGCTCTTTTCTCAGTTCCTGATTATCATATTAACCCAATGAAGAAAAGATTCCATTTTTGAAATTAGGTTGAATTCTGTTGCCTTACTGGTTTGGATTTACTGTGCACTGTGTTAGAAAACCTTTAGTCCTTTGGTTCCATACTATTTTCTCTCAGCACAACTCACAGTAACTGCACATATTGAACTCTGAAAGCACATTCTTTTCAGTGGTCACTTCAATGCCAAGTACCTTATTTTGCCAGTGAACACACAGATTACACTTGTTAGATTATTGAGAAGTGTATGTGGGAGCTCAGAAGGAGCCCATGCGCTCCTCACTGTCCATGCTCGGCACTCCAGCACAGATGAAGCTCTCAGTGACTTCAGCAGCACAAGAAACTTGTCAGGATTCTTGTTTACACAAGTGGGCGTTAACCCCTTGAGCACGTGCCTGGGCTCAGTCCAAATATAGGGCACACTCGCTAGCAGCAAGCCAAAGTACTCCACACCAGCATCCGTTGCCCTAGCAACCAATCTGGTACAGAGCTCAGAGTTGAATTACAGCACTTACTCTAAAACAATATCACTGTTTTTTTAACAGATTTCAGTAAGTGCAGTAATAAACTGTTGCTTACTATTGCCATCTCACTGGTCGCCATGGCAACTTGCTATATTATCCCAGCTTTTGTCTTACTGTCTTGTCTTTTTGTCTTATTTAATGACGGTTAATGATTTATATTTTGTTTTTTTTTTATATTCCTGCAATTTATTGCCAACACATCTCAATCCGCTGCTCAGCTGAACTGTTTATGGACAAGCGAAACAGTGACTGACACCATGTTACTCTTTAGTTCTTTTTTTGTTTGTTTGTTTTTTACTTTATATTCATCACTTTGGTGGTTACAAGTTTAATTCATTTCCCTTTTAATGGTTTGTCACCACACAGACATTTTTTTTAAATTCATGACTGTTGTTGAAAGATAACATAATAAAGATATTTTCTTTATCCATGATGCAAAACTTTGTGACGACTTAATTTCAGAGTTGTGCTTTTGTGCTTATCTGCACTTTATGCTTTTTCCTGTTTTGCTTGTGAGCTGCCTAACAAGTAAATTTCCCCGGTGTGGGATCAATAAGGTGTAAAAGTGTTGAAGTGTTAAAAGTGTTAAAACTAACCGTACACCACAGGATCGTTCCGTCTTAGTCGTTGTCTTCACGTTTTGATACCTTAGTTTTGATAGGACACACCACTTCACGGCAGATTGTGAACAATGCTCATGTTGAGACCAGTATTTAGCCAGCCATGCTAGCAACTGTTGTTGGTTCAGCCCCATCAAACTAACATTCAACCCTCTAACATCTCCTCTTTGTCCCTAATCCTTAAGGTTGAAATTCAAGTTCCGCAGAGGCAGCCTCCCTCCCATGATGCCTTTGGAATTTGTTGGCTGCATTGGTGGATGTGATGAGACGCTCACAGAGGTGCTGGACCTGAAATACCTCAGAGCAGGAGGAGGAGGTGGTGGAGGGGTGGGAGGAGGAGGAGGAGGAGGAAGAGGAAGAGGAAGAGGAGACCCTGGGCCACCAGCTCCAAGGCCCCCCAGACCAGAGCCTCCTAGAGCCCCACTTTCCAGTGCTCGACCTTCCCTTCCTCCTGTCCCCACCTGGACCCCTCAGCCTCAACCTCCGCGGGGTGGTAGCAGTGGCAGTGTAGACCCCAGCCGTGATGCCATTGTGTGTAACTGTGGTCAGGACGCTCTTCTCCTCACTGTGCGCAAAGACGGTCCCAACAAAGGCCGTCAGTTCTACAAGTGCAACGGTGGGAATTGCGACTTCTTTCTTTGGGCAGATCAGCCAAATCAGGAGGGGGCGGCACAGGGTCGAGGGCCTCCCCATATGCTGCCAGCACCGAGGACCTCCCAGCCTCCGAGGCCCTCACTTGGGCACAGGAACACATCTGAAGGAGGCAGAGGGCTGGAAGGGGGTGCTGGAGGACATGGGGGAGAGATGATGTGTAGTTGTAATGAGACGGCTGTGACGCTCACTGTGCAGAAGAACGGTCCAAACAAAGGGCGGATGTTCCACACCTGTGGGAAACCAAGAGGTCAGCAGTGTGGCTTCTTCCAGTGGGCTGATGAGAACATACCCCCGCCAGGCAAGGCTCACACACACACACACACATACACACAACTGTCTTGCGAGGACCCTTGTTGACATAATGCGTTCTGTAGCCCTTAACCTTAAGCATCACAACTAAATGCCTAACCCCAGCGCCTTCCCTATCTAGCTAAACTTTAGCACCTAACTGATACTAAGGCCGATGCCGATAGCAGTTTTGGGGATTAAAAAATTCAGATATAGATATATAGGCTGACATTCTTTATATATGTGCGTATACCAAAAAACATTTTACCAAAAAACATTATACCTGCCAAACATCGGCGTGTTAGCACTGTCATTGTTAGCATGTTAGCATTTAAATACAGCCTCACAGAGTAAGACAAAGTAAGTAAGAGTGAGCAGCTACACTGAGTAAAGAAAGGCTACCTATTCTGACTGTATTAAAAATAGATCACTCACCTTGGTGCATAAAGGAGTAGGGTTACCTTTCAAAGCACAAAGTGTTGGCGCTGTTGCTGGGTTTGATTTCTGACAAAAAATGGACTTTTAGAAAATCTTACAAAATGCTTGCACAGACCAGATTTGGTTGTGGTCAACGGTACTTATCAAATGATTAAACTTTACGCCCTTGCATCATCAAGGGAAGAGCACCAATTAATACATTCAAATAAACATTACATTACAGACAGACATTTTCAGGGCATTTCATTTTAGCTCTCAGAGTTCAGTGTCTCAAAGTCTCAGTGTGCTCAGGCTCATTTGATGCCTGTAAAATTATTGAAATATACATGCAAACAGAGAAGATGTGCACTCAGATCAAACAACAGAGAGAAAGAGCCTTTTCACCTACGTCCTTATTTAATGATAAAGAAAAGCTGTCACGACTCACAAACACTCCCACTGAGACCTTGAAGCATCCACTTATCAGACTGACTCGGTGCCGTCAGTCCTGAAGCACACAGATAAATCTTTTGTGCTCTTTATGCACCTCTAACCACCTCATGTTGTGTTTGACCTCTGTTCCCCCACATCAGGTGTTTTTGTTGGTGGCTTTAATGGTGGTGGAGATATAGGGAAGAAGGGGAAGAAGATAACGGGTGGTGCCGCCTTTAACAAACCTCCTGCTGCTAAGAAACCCCGTACCTGCGGCATCTGCCACATGCCAGGGCACACCCGAGTCACGTGCCCCCAGCGGTGACAACTGTCCCTGGGCA
Organism: Toxotes lorentzi; assembly: GCA_037833715.1. Lineage (NCBI taxonomy): Eukaryota > Metazoa > Chordata > Actinopteri > Toxotidae > Toxotes > Toxotes lorentzi. Next base: position 15,115,817 of record JBBMJY010000010.1, read on the forward strand.
GAGCCGCTAACTGTGAAGCTGCTCTGGACATGTGTGGAGCTATTGAAGTCTATGACTGAACAGTGTGAAGCCAGAATTGTATTTTTCTAATATGAAGCAACTCAGATTATAAGTGCCTCTTCACATGGGGTGCACCTCTTCTTCTGGGATATAAACACTTTAGCTGGACTTTGTATCAGTCGTTTAAAGTTATATTTAATTTACAGTTTCAAGAAGACAAGAAAAGTTTTTAAAACAAGAGGCTCCAAACAAAATCAAAAATTGTATTTGTCGGAGTTGTGCCTCACACTGCTGCAACTCAGTTTGTGTCCCAGGTCAGTAGAAAGTTTTCTTTCTGTTTTCATCTCTTTGATTTCTCAGGTCTCCTCAGATCTGCAGTGTGCTTGTTGAAGATGGGTGACTGTTTTCTGGCCCTGGTATAAAGGCTATGTGATATTCTGGGGTCAGGCTAACCATTCTGTATCTGTTATTTCCATTCCAGACTCCTTACAAGAATTCAACATTTTAGGAAATAAGCTTATTTACTTTCTTCCCGAGAGTTAGATGAGAGGACCGCTATCAGTCTCATTCCTATACAAAAAGCCCCACAAACAATTCACTCATTATGGAGATTATGTCAGACTATTAACCTAATAAGCATATTTCCCAAAAGGACAACCTTTTCCTTTAAAGCTTAGTTCAGCGTTCACAAATACAAACTCTGGTTGCCTGAACTCCTTCACTGCCTGAGGGACAAGTTGTAGGTGTTTGTAACTGCAGTAACATGAAAGTAGTTAACAGTTCATGGGAAATGTGTTCACCTGGCCTTGGATCAAATTAATTCCCCCCATCTGTTGTGTTCCTCTGTATTCAAAATCCTGCCTGCTTGCCTGAGATCAGCGTGAGGAAGGTGATTCTGAGGCAGAAACATTGCTGTCTTTAACAAATAGATGTGTTTTGTAAAGAAGGTGTATTTGCACACATTTTATTTTTAACTAAGTATTGATATGTTGATGTTGGTTTATATTATTTTCATCATCAATCCCTTTAACAATAGCCAAGTGTTTTATATTGTTGGATTTGTGTGGACTGCAAATGTAATGAGTGCAAAAAGAAAAGAAACTGTGTTGGCGATCTGAGGCATCGTCAGTCCCATCATTAATGTTTGAATGTTGACGTGATATTGATAATAAACTTTAATGTTACTGTCACTGTTTCGGGTTTTATCCCAAGTCTTTTGTCTTTTTGTCTTTGTTCAACTGGTTTTGGTTTTGGTTTTATTTTGAGTCTGCCACTTTCAGCTGGCTGAGCAAATATCTCGCTGCTGTACGCAATAAGCAAAATGAGTAAACATAAAACTTTTATTCCTATGGAACTTTTATATATATATATATATATATATATATACTCTGGTCATATTTCCTGACCTGACAACAAAACTATAATATAAATGTAAGGTAAATGTAGTGGAGTAAAGAAAAAAGTACCCTATTATCCTTTGAAATGCAGTGCATTAGAAGTGTAAAGCATCACACATTGCACTGTGACTGTTTTCACTGTAGAAATGCACACTTATGTCTAAATGATGGGAAAAGCTGAATGTTAGTGTGTGTGTGTTGGTGTGAGCCTCCTCTCAGACACGGTCTGCTGCACTGTGCAGAATAGGGTTTCACAGCTGGATTTGAATGTCTTGGGTTTTTTTCTTTTTTTCCCTGAAAGTACTGCTTGCCTCTGTTCACTGAACGAAGTGCAAGCCCCGGGGATATAAGGGAACAGTACAAAGGGAAATAAACCAGAAACGCATGGATTCCCGGTATGAGGCTGTAAGTTACCCTAATGCCCCCCGCCCGTCTCTCTCTCTGTGTTGATATTCCAGAGAAGTAGCGGTGATGTTCTTACTGGCACGTTTGGTGAGTCATACGTGAGTCATAACATGTGGGTGGGAGTGAGCGCTGTGATCCGTCCTGCCGTGTTGTTTTTTTGCCGCTCCATCCTCAGCTTCCAACTCCGCTACAGTAGTATCTGGGCAGATAACAAGTCATGTGATTGCCGTGATTCTTTTCTGAATCGCAGCGATAACCTCCTACTTACGGGAAAAGCGCTGCGCTCATTCCCTATTTCAGTTTAGACACATACCGTAATACCTCGTCCCTGTAGGCTTCCTATAGGTGCATGGGTGGAAATTAGCAGAGCTATAAGAACATCACTTTGCAGGTTCTCTGTGCTGTTTATTACTGAACATACGAAAACACCCCAATGACTAAAACTCCAGGTAAATACCATGACTCACAGCACATATACTCCTTATGGAGTATTATGGCAGCAACTAAAAGGGACACGCCACCACTTCTATGCATGAAGTTCAGTTCATGTTGTGTACTATTCAGCCCACGAAAACAGTTGTATAATGTCATCTATGACTCCAGGGGGGAGCTCCTCCAAAGTTACTCCAGTGATGTCATAGTTATGTCATCGGGGTTATCTTGGTTTTAGCCGGGGTTGAATATGGGGATAAACATGCACATTTTAAAACAGTCTGTCCTGGAATTTATGATGGTGAACTCGATTGTTTACAAGAAAAGTGACAGAAATAGTTATGTCAAGAATGAGCAAAGAGAGCTAGAGAGAAACGTTAAATCCCTGGCTCTGTTCTCACCTCCGCACAGCTTGCCAATCGTGGCATGATGTGGGTGTGAATGTCGCATTGTTGGTTTGAGAAAGTTACAGAAAGTTCGAATCCAGCATCAGACAGGTGTGGAAGGATAGGTTTATGAAGCTGTCTGACCATCCGCAAAGCACTTCTGCTGGAGAACGCTGACCCCTTAAAAGTCAGGATATCTTGACCTCTGCTGCTTTGATTTTCATCTTTTTTTTTTATCTGTCTCTCAAAAGTTCAACAACCCCTTTAAGACATGCAAACGACAGTGAGGTCAATAAACTATTGAATATACCACCACAGATACTGTAAGGCCAGTATTTTAGGAAAACCGCATCATCATTACAGATGAAACATGATGAGTTAAGTAAGTGTGGAAACAATTGTTAGAAAACCAAATAAATATTACTTTGCTAATTGTCTAAAAATGCCCCAAAAAAATCCACTACTTGCAGCTTCCCACATGTTAACATTTGTAATATTTCTTGGCGCTCTGTGATAATAATAGCCCAGTAAACTGACTGCCCTTGGGTTGTTGTTATTCAAACCATTTCAATGTGTCAGTGTGGGCTCTAGGAACTTGTAAAAGGTGTTTGTTTGTTTTTTGTTTTTTTGCATTTTTTGTACCAAACAATAATCAAGATTTTCTGACACTGTGTGGACCAAACATTTATTAACAAGGAAAATAAATGGAGGATTGATTGATTACGAAAGTTAGTTAGTTTCAGCTTCAGTTTAAATCTAACCTCACCAGAACAGCTTTAGCCAGCTACAGAGTTCTTTTGATCTGAAAGACAATAATCACAATGACATGCTACATATCACTACAAGAATATCAAGGGATAGTAATTTCTGGTTGGGCTGTTTATGTAATCTCAGAACTGGGAGGTCAGAGGTCACAGTTGGGTCAGTAGGTGTGGATCACTCTTGAGTCCTGAGCTGTTCATCATCTCCTCCTGCCATCTCATCATCATCATCTTCATCATCATCATCCAGCTTTTCAGCAGTCGCTGTAGAAACAGTTGCCATGACACCCAATGCCAATAAGTGATGCAAGTGTTCCAGGTGCAGAGAGACCGTGGACCATAGACTGTGTGTATATGTGTGTGTGTGTGTGTGTGTGTGTGTGGTTACGGAGAGTTTTACTGTAAACTGATCCACATCAGCCTCAGTGAAAGATAATAGGAATCTGGCTCTAGGCCTTTTTTCCACAGTAGTCACTTTACCTTTGTGAGCTGTTCCTACCTGGGGGCTGGACATGTAGATGTTCAGGTATAGAGTTAGGTAAGTGTGTGTGAAACCAGTGGGTGTGATCACACCACTGAACAGGGATTTTAAGAATCAGTTCCCTGTAAAAATAAATGTTGGCTGCAACATATCAGCAGTCATTATCATCACTGAGATCTGTATCTGTGTAGCACTCAACCTTATTTCCAGTTCTCCTCTCTGCAGTTAGGTTGCTTAGCATTCAGGATGTAAAATTAAGACTTTCAGTCAGTGTTTAGTTCCATATCTGGATCAAACACGGCTGGAGGGGTGGACATTTTCACCAGAGAGTGAAGCAGGGCTTTCATTTCCATTGCAGATTCTGATCTTTCCAGCCTTTACTACTGTTACATAAAAATACATCAGTTCACATTTTGTTTCAGGCTGGAGTTCAGTGTTTAAACTACACAACCTCATTTGAAAAGACCTTAAGATCAATTACAGTCTTCTTATTTTGAGGCTATGATAGGACTGATGTGTTGTTCAGCATTTGGGATATACACTTATTTACTTTCTGGAGGAGAATTATGGCTACTTCAGTCGACCAACTTAGCTTAGCAGAAACACTGAAAACATTTTATACCACAAAATGGCGAATTGGCGTTTGTAAACTTTTTATTATTATTATTATTCTGATTAACAAATAACATATAATTTGTCAGAGCTTTAGAGATGTTGTTGGGCCAGTTGTGTTGCTTTTGCTCTGACCCAGGCTGGCAGTTTTCCCCTGGTTTCAGTCTTTATGCCAAACTAATAGGCTTCTGTCTCCAGCTTTATATTTCCTGGGCAGAGACAAGAATGGTACTGACTTCTCATCTACTTTTCTTAAAGCATACAAGCAAGCAAATTCTCTGTAATGTCTAATTATAACTAATTCTTTTAAACAGCATGAATATGCTATGTAAACGTTTTACAAATTAAATGAAACATTAAAACATAGTCATGTCACTTCAGACCTTAATTAAAAAAGGTCAAGTTTAGGCCATAAAAAGAAGAGTCAAATGAGTTGGGTTTACTATAAGTTTTAAAATAAAAATGTTAGCAAAATCACTCAAAATGAAGTAGTGTTTTCGTCCCCTTTCCCGAACTTTAGTTTCACAATAACCTTGCCGTCTTGACCCTCCTCCCTCCTCCTCTTCTGCACTCTGTTCTAATTTGCGTGCGCGGCCTCGCGGGCGCGGTCACGCACATTGGGGGCTCGGTCCTACGCAATGGAAAGGGGGCGCGCCCGACTTAAAGCAGCGCGCTGTCCAGTGTTGATGTGTCGCAGATTTTAAAAAGTGAGGGAGGCAGGCAGCCGGAGTTTGGTGCGAGAGAAGCGCAGAGGCTCAAAACAAGTGTTCGCGGCGGGGGCGAGCGGCAGCAGTGACACTTTGACGGTGTTTTCCCTCCCCTTTGACTGTTTCTTTTTTTTTTTTTTATTTCTGCACTTCGACAAACACACAGCAGAGACACAGTTTGCGTCCTGTTTGGAGCGTGTGGAGCGACGCGCGGCGATGGAGCTGTCATCGATAGGGGACCAAGTGTTTGCTGTTGAGTCGATAACAAAGAAGAGAGTCAGAAATGTAAGAAGGACGACTGGTAATACACTTCTCATAACTTATATAACTTATTTTCCCGCGGTTGTTATTCTAATGGAGCGGTATGCTCAGTGTACCATCCTCTGTGCTCAAGCACAACAAAATAACTAAGGTTCGCAGTTTCCCTGTACTTTACGCAAAATAGATGTTAATCCTCATCTGTTCTTTTTAATTAACTGCGTCAAAGTGTAACAATGTTTCTCAGCCTGAGTCGCATCCTGTAACCTTCCTGTGCAGCTGAGCTTCTGCAGCATGAACGTGTTTTGGAGAAGCCTACGCAGCTGTAGTAAAATGTAGAAGGGGGTGTGTATCCTGAAAACGGGTGTACGGACGGTGTGCTGGGAGCTACGCAGTTTATTTAAGTTACGCCAGCGAGCGGCGCAGCGGCCGTGGATCTGGTTGAAACTGCTGCGTAATGTCACTGAGTGCTGCGTGATGGTGACCCATTGATTTTCAGCGAGGGAGATGTTACGGACTCACTCTAACATAATAACCCCGCAGTAGAGTAGAGACTACGGGGCAGTTTCGCCGTGCTTAACACAGCATGTGCACGCACAGTGTATTGTGTGATGTAAAATAAATTAAATGTGTGTGCGACATCACCTTCCGCTAATAGTAATAAGCTATTGTAAAGTTTAGAATAATGTAATATAATGGTTAAACGTCCTCATAAACAAACCGTTTTCTTCCACATACGCACTATGCGTTTCAGAGGAGTGAGGAGAGTTATTTTCCTGTCGGAGTGACATGGAATGATAATTGTTTAAGGCTCGCTGGGATGTGAGACTTGAACGTTGCGCAACACCACGTTGTTTACATGTTCCCGTGGCCCCACCTATCCGAGCCACCGGTGTAATGTTCTAGAAGGAGCCCGTGCATGGTGGAAACCGGCTCGTGTAGCCATGTGCGGTCACGTCACCGATGGATGCGAGAGAAAAGCTGCTGTTTGGAGGCCACCCAGCCCCGCTGTCATTGACGTCACCCCGGAGAAAAACACCGTTTGAAAGGCAGAAAATGTCCATGACCCTCCCTCCTCACTCACTCCACACTTTAAAGTGACAGTCATCCTTTTTCTCTCTCTCTCCCCCTCTCTCCCCTCTTTCTCTCTCTCTCTCTCACGCGCAGCAGCCACAGCAGTTTGTTTCTGCATCGCGCTAAAGCAGATTTGAAGTGCAGGTTGTGTGATTGTGTCCAACTCTGTGCTGCATCTCCTCTGATTCTGCCCCCCTCTCTCTCTCTCTTTGTCTCTCCTCAGGGTAATGTGGAGTATCTACTGAAATGGCAGGGATGGCCCCCAAAGTGAGTAAGCTTTGAGTCATCATCCAGTGACCTCATCCACTCAATATATGCTCAGTAGCCTTTTCATATTATGTTCCTCGACGCCCGAGTACCATATCGTGTGAGGACAGATAGATGGGATCATCTGAATGTGTTTGTGTTGGCAGGTACAGTACTTGGGAACCAGAGGACAATATTTTGGACCCGCGCCTGGTCCTGGCCTACGAAGAAAAGTGAGTAATAATGGAAAGCTTTTTTTATGCTTGCAAAGCACTTTTGTGGTTTTCTTTTTGTTCCCTCTCTTACATTCAGTTTCTCTTTGTTACTTTGTCTCTGTCCTATCCCGCCCCTCTGTGTCTACCTCTCTCCCAGTCAGGAGAAGATCAGAGCTCTGGCCTATCGCAGGAAAGGTCTCAGACCCAGGAGGCTCGTCCTGCGGGTAGCGACACTTACCTTTCTTCTTGTCTATCAAGCCTTTGTTATACCGTCCTTCATTAACCCTGACTGCGGGGCAGGACTTGTTTGTATAAAGGCACTTTCACCTTTACCCAGGTGATAATTGTTGGTTGAATATTTAGCTTATTTGGAACATCTCAAAATAAACCCTCAGACAGGTGTCTTTTGAGTTGAACTCAGAAAAGCAATTGTTCCTACATTTCCCATACTGCAACTGGTGTCATTTCCTATGCCTCCTAAATGCACTGTGGGTTTTCACGCAGGGTCCCTAATAAAAATGTTGAGCCTGATGACATCACTATGATCATCAGGGTTATATTTGTATCATTGGACAGCTCCTCCCAGAGCCACAAAAGATATTATACAACTGTTTTCACAGGTTGACTAGTACTCTTAACTTCATGTGTAGAATAAGTGGCTTCCCCCTTGAATTACAGCAGTTCATTTCTGTAAACAAATGAGAACATAATGATGCGGAAGGACACTTGATTTTACTGTGTTACTTTCATTATTGCCTTTGTCCTCCACTTGCGCCCTCTTTTATCAAACAGGTTCATGCACAAGTTTGATGAAAAGAATTCTGGGTAATGGCTAAGTGAAATACAGGAGGATTAGGAAAGTTACAGAACACTGGTTGCAGTGGGGAAAACAAATCACTTGACTACAAAATAAGTCAAAAGTTGATATGTGAAAATGTACTGCATGTGGATCGGTTGGTGAAGGAACATGTCAGCTCATTGATGTGTTTTTAGCCACATACTTAGTCTGTTATTGTTGCTGTGACCAAACACTTGGATAACTTTATTCGCATTCAGCTTCAGCTGTTCAGTGCTGTTTAGCACGTTAGCATTGTCGTTGTGAACATGGTAGCATGCTGATGTTAGCATTTAGCTTAAAGCACAGTCTCACAGAGCTGCTAGCATGACTGTAGGCTCTTCATCTTTGTAATAGTTTTTGAATGGAGCTCCATTGGTTACACAGACAGTACAAGTCAGTGGGATCAATTCATTGACCATAACAAAAATAAAGGCTATCACAGGACGTAGTCTGCAAGACTGCATTTCCCATGAATGCCTTTTCAAATGACAGATTTGTACCTCAAAATGAACACATAGTGAAAAAATGAACACACAGTGATTCATCTGTTAACCTGTCACCTTTTCTCTGCCCCAGAACATCTTTGCCATGGACCTCCGCAGCGCCCACAAGGTCCCAGAGAAGCCCCCGCCTCGGCTGCGTCTCTCCCTCACCCGCTCCATGAGTACAGATGTGGACCAGGGCGAGCGGGGCAGCATTTACCGTCGCCCAGTCAGGAGGAGGAGCAAGCAGAGGCTGGCTAAACGAGAACCGGATGGACTCTCAAACAAGCCTGTCCGTCCACTGAGGAAGAAGGAGGAACCTATGGAGGAGGACTGGAGCGGCATAAGCGAAGAAGAGAAGCATGAGTCTGAAAGCACCACAGAGGAGAGACATGAAGACAGTTTATACGGTTGGTGTGCAGAGTTAATCACTTAGAAATTCAGTAGCTCATCCATGACCTTTGACCTTCAAAAAATAAACAAAACTTTTCTTTTTCTCTTAAGGTCAGTCAGAGTGCAGCTCCCCGCCCTTGCTGGAGCGACAGGACTTAGAGATGGAGGTGGAGGAGAAGGCGGACAAGGACTTGACAGTCGTAAGCTCAGACACATGGAGTGACAAACCAGGTGGAGGGACATCTGAAACAAGACAGAACCAAACGTTTGCGTGCAGCCAATCAAAGGACAGCGCCTCAGTGCCTGTGGCCGGACCAGGAGATGCGGTTTCCGTGGGCGTCGGGTCAGATTGGGACAGAGGTGAGGAGGGTGTGGAGTCAGGGTCGGAATGTCCCAGATTAGAGAGAAACAACACAACCTCGGTGATAGTGAGCGTTCAGGGGAGCGGCGGGATGGAAGGTGTTGCCACCTCCTGCTCCACTGCCGAGGAGAGGGACGAGGACGCGAAAGGCGACAATCAGAGCATTACCACCACGACACCAGGCTGTCAGTCCACTCCCGATGAAGCAGAGCATCCTGGGAAGGTGATTGTGACAGATGTGACTATCAACTCACTGACAGTGACTTTTAAAGAAGCCATGGTGGCTGAAGGCTTCTTTAAGGGGTACTGAACGCAAAGAAAGAGAGATCAAAATAACCATAATTAGACTTGCCACTCATTTTCTACATGTAAATAGTCGTTTATGTAAGATAATTCCACATGTTTACAAAGCTACACTCATTTCCTACTGAATTCAATGAAGATATTATTGCCTTTGAATAAAAACAAAATGAGTGGCAATTTCCTCATTGTGGCTCATTTATTAGCATGATAGGAAGCCTGAGGCCCCAAAAAATGTGCTCAAATCATTTGTTGCAGTCCAGCGAAGTAAATGGATCGCAGTGGCAGGTTTCATTCCCGGGACCGCTGGGTTTACTGAGTGCAGGAGACAGATGGTGAGGCGGCGGTCTAAAGGCGTTACAGTCTACATTACTACTTCCATGCAGCTACTTTTTCCAGTCGTCCTCAGTGCTTTCCAGCCAGACGTTGGTCTCACACACAGATCTGTTCTCGGGGCCTGTTTCAGTCGCTCCTCTTTCTTACGAATAATGTTTTGTAAAGATATTGCTCTTTTTTTTTTTTTTTTTTTTTGGTTTGTTTATTTCAGTATTCACACAGAGCTAACCGCATGCCCTGTCAGTCTGTGCCACACATGCACAAAGCCCTGTCCTGTATTTTATTGAAGAGGTTTATTTCTGTCACAAAAGACATAAAACAAAGAGAGGGAAATAATGCCTGCTGCTTAGATGAAGCTCTGCATTTCAAGGAGGATGGATGCACAAAAAGAAGTTCACAGTTGTGTTTGCTGTCTGTCTGTCTTTTTACTTTACAAGTATAAAATGCTACCTGGTTCTATTTTTGTATTACCAATTGATAGTCTGCTCTTTTCACTAGCCTTTGTGTGTTTCAAAAGAGGAGATATCAGTTTACACTGCCGCTGTCAACGCTGTGTAGGGTAATGTACAAAATGGAAGCAAATGTACGTTAGGTCAGACTGTAGTGAGCTGTTATTTATTGCATGTCACATGTATAAGCTAAACTAACTTAATGTGTGTGAATCGGTCTCCTATCTGACAAAGAATCTGTCAAACATGTCTTCTCTCTAAAATGAATTTTTATTTTGACTGCATTTCCAATAAATATGTACTAAAATAAATGACTCCTGGAGCATGTGTAACATGTGGGATGACTACAAGTTAAAGTAGTTTTCTTGTTTTTTTACATAAAATATCAGGTAAGAGGGGTTGAGGAAAAAACACATAGAAACCCACATCACAGCAGAACTTAAAGACAGTTTTCTTTTTAAGAGCTTTCTCTTCTGTAGTTCAAAGTGCACTGAAGTACTAGAGGCATGAAGACGCTCGACATTTACTAGAGTTTTAGCAGTAAAGTAAATTCTTGAGCATATGCACTCACGTACTTTGTTTTGTGACCAACAGCGCCCCCGAAGCCCAATGTTGTCTCTTGAAAGTCAACTCACAGGAGCTCTTTGTATTAGTTTTATTTAGAGGCACTGTTTGCACCACAACAAAACCATGGAGAGAGAGGTTTTACTGTGAATACATGCCAGCTCTTTGTACCGTGACTTCAGACAGTATTTAGACCTCTTCACTCTCTGTATGCTTTGTGTTGTAAATTTTAATTGAAAATATAGAAACTTGCCATTTTTTGCTCAATAATCCATAATGACAAAGTCATTATTTCCAAAAACATGTTTTTGGAAATTCTTGCTGATTTATTAAATATCAAAAACTGAAATCTCTCAGTTACAAATGTATTCAAACCCTTAATTCAGTACTTTGTAGAAGCCCCTTTGGCAGCAATTCCAACTCAGAGTCTTCTTGGTTAAGTCTCTTCAAGCTTTGGTCACCTGGATTTGGGCAGTTTATCCCATTCTTCCTGGCACATCCTCTCAAGCTCTGTCAGATTAGATGGGAAGCGTCTGAACTGCCAACTTTCAGGTTTCTCCACACATGTTCTGTGGGGTTTCATTGTGGACCTTGCCTGGGCCACTCCGGAGCAGGTTTTCTTCAAGGACCTCTCTGTATTTGGCTGTATTCATCCTTCCCTCAGTCCTGACAAGTGGTTCAGTTTTTGTTTCATCAGATCAGAACATTTTTCCTCATGCTCTCAGAGAAATATTGTTCTAAATACTGTTTGACAAATTTCAGTCAGGCTGTCATATGCCTTTTACTCACAGTGGCTTCAGTCTATCCACTCCACCACAAAGGCCTGACTGATGGAGTGCTGCTGAGGTGGTCGTCCTTACTGCAGGTTATCCCATCTCTGCAGGAGACTTATGAAGCTCTGTTGGAGTGACCGTTGGGTTTTTGGTCACCTCCCTGACCAAGGTCTGTCATGCCAATAGTCCTGGTTTTTCCAAACTTTTTACCATTATTGAGGCCACAGTGCTTCTAGGAACACTCAGTGCATTAGAGAAGGTTTTATACACTTGCCCTGATCAATGTCTCAGCACACTTTTATTGCAAAGATCTACAGAGAGCTCCTTGCACTTCATGGCTTGGTTTCTATCCTGACATGCAGTGTGAATTGTGGGAATTCAATTCAAGTCCAATTAATTCAGTTTGCCATGTGTGGAGCAGCTGACCACAGTTAGGAGTGCCACAGCAAAGGGTCTGGAAACTTTTGTCAGTGAGAGATTTGTCTGAAAACAAGTTTTCACTGTGATATTATAGGTTACTGAGTGTGGACTGATGGGCAAAAATGGCAAGTTTATCCAAATATACAACAAAGGTCAAAAAGAGAAGGGGTCTAAATAATACTTTCTGATGACACTGCAAATATAGAAACTGATAACAGTGAGTAGTCACAGAGGAATCAGGACACTTTCCAAATTTCTCCCTTCAAACATGTTACAGCTGTATGGGCCTTTTGAAACCCTAATGTTCACAGCCAACAATGTTCTCCTTTTACATCTGCAGAGATATCTGTTTATATTTTCTAAATATAATACACACACATTGGTGAAAATGTGTGTGTATGAAGAGTCCAATGATGATGAATCACATCATTGTTTAAGGTAGCAGTGACCATACTGACTATGAACCACCTCAGCACTGTGTGTGTGTATGTGTGTGCAGGATAGAGAGGCTTACTTTTCCTACTCACCCGGTTTTGGCTGTGACCTCTTTGACCCCAGGCCCCTTCACGTTTCAGGATATAAACCAGCTGTGGGGCATTTTTTAAGCTTAGTTTCAGTGTTACTCTTAACTTTCTCACAGAATTAAAGTGTCTTTGCAGATGGCTTTAAGTTTCACATGTGGAAGTACAGATTTGTAAGACTCATGTTTAAAGCCCTGATTCTGTGGCTACATTGTTCATTCAGTGAAATAAATGGAAGTCAAAGTGTTTTGGCTATTGTAATGTGGAATAATGTGTAGAAATGGCAGCTATTTGTAACTGCAAATAGTTTGCAGCCTTGAACAGATGTTGAGATAATGGGCCTTTGGACACAGACATGTATAAGGCCCCTCATACAGAAATAGACACCCTCACTGAGACAGAGTCCTTTTGAGTCTTTTGTGTTTGGTGTGTTTGTCTTTGCAGTTGTTTTGAGTCTATTAGTGGTTTTGTGTCTTTGTAGTCATTTGCCTCTACTTTTAGTTGTTAAACATCTTGTGTCTCATGTCTGTTTGCATCTCTTCATGGTCGTTTTGTGTTTCTTTGTGGTTGCGTGTGACTTTCAAACAAGACATGTTAACTGTCATTTTATATGGTCCAGGGGCCCAGAACCTGTTCAATAATATGACCACGAGACTAACAAGTCAACCACCTATCACCTTCTGACTCCGGAGGGCGGTTCGGGTGTGGGGGAGGGACCTAGGTCTGTATAATCAAAACATAGCCTTTCTGATTTACTGGGAGCTAATAAACATGTGGATTGGATGATTTAGTGAGCCAACTTTGCAATACGGCAAAACCCGATTGAAGCCGAATGTTAATCTCGTGTTATTATACCAGCAAAGGGGTACACATGATATGTGCATGTGCACATGATACATTGCACATCTCATTTTCACCCAGCCATATTTCTAACAAACAGCCACATGCAGGACACGTTGCTATTGGTAATTTTTGTTTTATTATAAAAAACAGTATTTGAGTCCACAGTTTGTGTTTCCTCTGTACAGTAAAAAATATTAAATTAAACTCCCAAAGTTCTTAGCAGAAAGATAAAGATGGAGTCGGTGGGGAGGGAGATCAACTTCCCCCGGAGGAGGAGAAGAAGGAGGAGGAGGGGATTTAAAGTCCAAGGGAAGCAGCAAAGGGGACGAGGCAGAAAGAGACGGAGACTGACGGCTCATATCTCCTTCTTTCTCCTCATTTCTGTGCAACACAGTTCATTTGGATCAAAATCCTCTGTTTACTCCAAACAGCAGAATCCTAAAAACACTAAAAGGAGCCCACCCCACCCATTTTTTTCACATCCCAGCCCATGTACTCAAAATGTTACAGGCACACAGGTATGCACCCCCCCTCCCCAAGCCTCCGCTGCTCCATTTTAAGTGTCTTTAAAGGAAGGAGTGCACACACATTCGAGGGAGAGGGCTTGCATGTTTGCGAGGGAAGAGTCCCTTCCAGCATGACCGATGTCCAACACAAGCTGGCCGAGACGTCACAATATGTCCGTCGAACATCTCATACTCACAGCAGACCCTCAACCACTGCAATAAAACACTGACATTTAATCATTTAATTATTCCCGCCTGGACAGACCCAACTAAAGACATCTACAGTGAAATGCCCCCACCCCCTTAACAGTCAATAACAAAAATATATTTCTATACGAATTGTAGCAGTCTCAGGGTACATAACACCCCCGGCCAACCCCACCCGCCCACCCAAAAAAAAACAATAAATAAAGCAAACCCAAACATATAAAAAAGGGGATATGCATCATGTTTGGATTTACATTAATAATAATAATAATCCACATCACTCTGCAGAACAGAAACCGACAAACAGACTGAATGATGGGAAACAAAACCGATAAAAAAGTTCTTTGCATTAAATCATTTCCTCTTTAATTCTAGACCATGTTTAAAACCTTAAAAACATTTCTTAAAAAAGGCAAGTACTCCTATTTATCCCCAAACCCCCGAAAATATCGCCTTTCTTCTATTCTGCAAGAGGTGGAGGTGAGGAGGTTGCTAGGGAAACCAACCTCCTCTTTGTCCACAATTGGCAAAAAAATATATTAACAGCAATAACTTACAATTCATTTATTCTAATTTATTTAACAACTGCTTGATTTATTGTTCATCTCCCATAGGAAGTTCAGTTCAATGCGTCTTTATTGAAAACATTTTAAATAACATTTAATAATAGTATAAAAAAGAAAGGCAAAGTAATAACAATAACACTGTCCTGGGTGAGTGCAGTTTGTGCGAAGAATCACAGAGCGTCTCAGCTCAACTTGACACATTAAGTACAATTCCTACATGATGTCTAAAGGGTTGTGATTCATATTCTGGCCCAGTGGGTCCTGACCACTGCCCCCTGGCCCATGAAGACCAGCCATGCCACTCAGCTGAGATAACATGGCGCTCTGGTCTGACCCAAACTGCTCCATAGAGTTCTGTTGCTGCTGCTGGGCTGTTGGCTGTTGCTGCTGTTGTGGAGGAACCACCATACCTGGGTGGTGCTGGTTCAGGTGGCCTGGGTGTGGAGAACCCGTCTGCATCTGGGGGGAGATGTGATGTGGGGAGGGCTGGGGCTGCATGCGTGGGGATGGGCTGGAGTGCGGCGGCTGGGACTGGGGTCTGGGAGAGGGCTGTGGGGATCGCACCTGGTTAGCCAGGGATGTGGGCAGCGCCTGGCCCTGCAGGTGTGGGTGTGGGGACTGGGCCATCGGCTGCGGCTGCTGAGGACTCATGGGATTGCTATGCTGGGCTGGTGACCCCCCAGGGCCAAGATGCTGCTGCTGGAGCAGCCTCTGGTGGAGGGCCTGTTGGAGTAGGGCCTGAGAAGTTGGTGGGGGGCCACTTTGAGTGGGCTGAGGGCCCTGAGGTGGCTGCTGAGGACCTCCTACACCCCCTCCACCTGGCCCTCCATCACCCCCTGGCAGGCCAGTCATGGCATTCTGTTGCTGCATCTGGAGGTGGTGCTGGTGCTGAAGCCTATGCTGGAGTGCAGCTGAGGCCTGCTGCTGAGCCACTGACCCTGGGTAACCTTGCCCCTGCTGGGCTGGGGGGCCACCAGGCTGCTGGGGGCCGTGAGGTGGACCTCCAGATGGGCCCTGTCCCACTGTAGGAGGCTGCATCCCCGGCTGTCCCATGTAGCCCTGCCCATGTGGTGGCTGTGGCTGCTGGAACTGACCATGATTTACTCCCATTTGCTGTTGTTGTTGTTGCTGTTGCTGGAGATGTCGTCTCATGAGCATCTCTCTAAACTGGGTAGTGTTGAGATTTCCCATCTGTGGCCCCTGGCCCGGCATACCCCTTCCTCCCCCTTGCTGTTGCTGTTGCTGTTGTTGCTGCTGCTGGAGAGCTGCCACTTGCTGCTGCTGTAAACTGCTGAGCATTGGCCTCTGCTGCTGTTGTAACTGCTGCTGCTGCTGCAGCTGTTGCTGCTGCTGCTGCTGCTGCTGAACTTGCTGTAGTTGGGCCATAGTGGCCATGTTGACATTCGTCCCTCCCTGACCCCCCATGTGCATCCCCGGTTGGCCGGCACCTGCAGCATTCATGTTCACCTGTGGGCCCCCTCCTGCCATGACATTACCAACAGGAGCCCCTGTGGGACCAGGAACTCCTGGGACACCACCTGGTCCACCTGGCCCTTTGTATTTTGAGGCCCTCTGCTTAATAAAAGCAGCCATGAGTTGTGGATTAGACCGCAAGATGTTGAGGACTTGCTGCTGCTGGAGTGGTGAGCTGGGTGAGCGGAGAGTCCGTAGAAGGTCCTGGAGGGCTGCCTGGGGGATGTTCCCACCTGCAGGACCAGCCCCTGGGACACCGGCAGGTCCAGGGACAGCACCCCCTGGAACCCCACTACCAGCACCTTGCTGCTGCTGTGCCATGTTTATCAAGGCAGCATGGCCCTGAGCTTGTTGGTGCTGCTGTTGTTGTTGCATTTGCTGCTGCTGTTGTTGCATTTGCTGCTGCTGCTGTTGTTGAGCTGCCATCATGGCTGGATGGCCCATTTGGTTCATCATAGCTTGTCTCTGCTGGGGTGGAATGCCCTGGCCCGCCCACTGCTGTTGCTGCTGTTGAGGGTTTTGAAGTGGTGCAACCATCCTCTGCTGTTGAAGCTGCACCTGAGGGTGTAGCTGGCCCTGGGACAAGTTACCCTGCTGAGGAGGTTGCTGCATGGGCCCCCCAGTGCCAACCATCATCCCTGGTGGAGGGCCTTGTTGTTGGTCCATGTGGGCCCGAGCAGCTGCCACTGCTGCTGTCTGTGGTTGCATTCCCTGGGGTCCAACCATCCCCACTGGCCCTGGGTGTCCCATGCCCATCTGCTGACCCTGACCCTGTTGATGGTGCGGGTGAGGCATCAAGCCTGCAGCAGCCTGGGCCGCTTGTCTTTGCAGAGCCATCTTCCTCTGAGCATCAGCTACCTGTTGGATCTTCATGGCAATTTCTACTGCTGCCGGTGGAGGGCCAGAAGGGGGCTGCTGCTGCTGTGGAGGCTGGCCCTGGGGCTGGCTAGGAGGTTGCTGGCCCCCGACACTTCCAGCCATGACAGTGCCACCAGGCTGCTGCTGAGGAGGTGTTGCAGAGCCAAGGACTGGTTTGCCCTGGGACTGGTGAATTGGGGAGGAGCCTGGGGGTCTGCTGGCATATGGAGGCAAATTGTTTGGGTGCTGTTGGAGCTGTTGAGGGTTGGTCCCTGCTCCACTTTGCTGCTGCTGCTGGACCTGAGGAAGCATCTGCTGCTGAGGTTGGGGAGAACTCATTATCCCACCAGCCCCGCCACCTCCACCTGCCATCTGCTGAAACTGGTGGTGAAGGGTGTGCTGAGGAGGCATGCCACTTTGTGAGGGCATCCCACCTGGCTGTTGTTGCTGCTGCTGCTGCTGCTGCTGGACTCCAGGTCCTGGGCCCATTCCCTGTTGTGGGACTGGAGGCATGGTCTGAGTTGGGGTCTGGGGAGTTGGGGGTTGGGTTCCCCCAGATGTTGGGGTACTGGGTGCCGTGGTACCATTGTTCCCTGGTGATGGAAGTCCTACCACAGGTCCTCCCGGTGGCCCTCCCGCCGGCTGCCCCACCCTCTGCATGCTGGCCATTCTTCTTCTTAACATTTGAGCCTGCTGGAGCCTGTGCTGCAGCTGCTGCTGCCGCAGCTTTTGCTTGATGTTCAGACAGAACGGGACGGGACATTTGTTCTCCTGACAGTGTTTGGCATGGTAGCAACATAGTGCGATGAGCTGCTTGCAGATGGGGCAGCCACCATTCGTCTTGCGCTTACAGCCTTTTGTGTGCTGCACAACACGCTTCATCTTCTGGCAGGACGGCAGGGAGCAGTTGGCGTTGCGGCACTGGCACGCATGGACCAGTGACTGGATGCAGCGCTGGATGCTCAGGCGACGGGAGTCTCCGGGGCTCTGGGTAGCTGCTGCTGACTGGTTGTTGCTGTCGTCGTCCAGCCCAAGACCCAGTTTATCCATCTTGTGCTCATGACCTTTAGTGTTGTAGCAGGTGATGCACAAGTCATAGTCCTGGAGAAGGAAGGGAAAGGAGAGGGATGGAAAAATAAACATGAATGCAAGCATTGGATTAATTAATACATGTTAAAATGTGAAACTAAAATTCTACAAATCAATTTTATGCACATTCGATGCGTTTCTTCTGTCCTGTCTCAAACTGTCTTGTCTTGGCTTTTGATAAGCCCTCAAACTGGTTCATCTAGGTTCACACTGCAAAACCACATCTTCTCACCCCTGCCCTACAAAAACAATAAAATAGTATATCCTGCCAAAACTAAAACACAACACTCCCGTTTTTTCAAGTTATCCATGGTTTCACCAGCTAATGATGAAATACACATCATAGTAATCGAAAAATATTCAGAGATCAAACTCTTGTCATATTAGAAGGGAGATTTCATTGATTCTAGATTCTCACCTCACAGACAGTGCAGTGGAAGCGGGTCTCCACATGGTGTTTACACTCGTTGCAGGTGTAGACGAAGCGGTCCTGGCTCTGATTGTGCAGCTCCACCAACAT
This sequence comes from Toxotes lorentzi, assembly GCA_037833715.1. Lineage (NCBI taxonomy): Eukaryota > Metazoa > Chordata > Actinopteri > Toxotidae > Toxotes > Toxotes lorentzi. The sequence goes on from JBBMJY010000010.1 coordinate 15,134,290, forward strand.
GCACATGGAGCTCCACTTGGACCTCCTGAGAGAGCTGAACTCCAGGTGCTTGTCCCTGGCCAGGGTCAGGAAGGCATCGCGGCCGTCCATCAGGTCACAGGCCATCAGGGGATCCGGGTCAGTGATGGGGGGCAGGGAGTTGGCGGTGGGGCCAGCAATGAGGCGAATAACAAAGAAGACCTGGGAATTAGAGTGGAGAGAGTCAGATTTAAGTTGCCTCAAACTGTGAGTGGTTGATGTGTGACTCGCGCCCTGCTCTTACAGACAGGCTTTTATAAAATCAGCTTTTACATTACATTCAGAAAAACGTATTTATAAAATTACTACCTTTATCATCTTGTACAATATCCTGTCATTTGTCAACAGATGCTACAGTAACCACAGTATCTCACTGCTTTAGATTCCTTTATGCTCAGTGTTAATAATATATAATTGCTGAACAGTGTGCACTTCTGCAGTAGTTCATCTTCCTCACTTCTTCACTCAGTGTTACTAACCAAAACTCACTGTGTTTGTCCTTAAGGTCACAAAACATATCAAATGCATTTCCATTCTCATAAAATATTTGTAAACCAATATTTTTTATAAATGTAGCAGTAAGAATATCTCACTGCTGATCCTGATAACAGCAGTGAAAGTGAATCACAACAGTTAGGTTGTAAAACCAAAAGAATGAACAGAAAGACGGTGAAATGCTACGTAGAGCTGAGATGGTGATAATTCTCTGTGGATTCACCACTATGAGCAGCACCCCTCACATACAAGTAGTAATGTGATCCATTGTTAGGACAGAAACACAGATTATATCTGGTTTAATTCCTTATTTGTCTGCTGTCTATAAAGGTAAAGTAAATGACTTTCACTAAGTTCAGCTGTTGACTGAATATGAACTTAAACAGCAGAACATACATACATACATATATAAATAAAAGCAACAGAAGTACAGTAGATTACCTGGCCTACCTCTGATGACACAAATCTTTGAGTTACGTAATCCAATAAAATAATAATTGTCTATTGCTGCAGTCACATTACAGTCACATACCTCTTTATGTTTCTCCATGGTGGCGTATAGTTTCTGAGAGAGGTCATTGGAAACATTGGGCATCCCTGGTTTCTTCTTATTGGCTCGGCTCAAGCTGCTCTTGTTCTTGCTTGTCTTTTTATTGTTCTTCTTTTTGGCATTTTTGCTGTCTCCTTTTGTGGCCTGTGAATGTTTAAATGTCAATTTCAGTACGTAGCTCTGCCATTACAAACATCTCTCCCGAGACTGAAAGTGATGAGTGCATGCAAACTCTTACTCTACTCACATCAGTGCTCTCATTGGAGGTACTGTTCTCCTCCCTCTTCCTCTCCTCCTCCTCCTGCTCCAGCTCCTTGATACTCTCTTCCAGCACGTTGGGCCAGAAGTCGCCCTCAAAGTATGGCAGCTCCTTGGCACTGGTCAGCCGGTCCTCTGTTGCCTGCTTGAAGATGTCCTGTGGGATGAAGAAGGACAAAGAGATGACTGTTAAATTCTCATAATGTCGTCAGTGTCATTATTAGCTTCTGTCCTGTCTAAGGAAACAACAAAACATGTTACTGAGATCATTCTTGACCTTGGAAACAGGACTTGAGCAGCACTAGATAAAGCAGATCAAAGCCTGAGACGGTGTTCTAATAACTCTATACCGAACAGGGAAGAGAACTGCAACTTCATTAAGCCTGTAATGCAGGAATTTTGGGAGTATAATGAAGGCAGATCCTCCACCTGATGTAACAAACTCTTATTAAATAAGAGTCTAAATGGGATAAATGGATTAGTCCGGTATTCATACTTTGGGTGACATGATGTGTGATGTTGGGTTCAGATCCTTTGACGAAATTAAAATTAAATTTCTACAAATGAGGCGTTGCACACTCTCAAATAAAAACCACATTCTGCAAGGTACAACTGAATTTTCACTAGACAGCCTAAAAATATGTTGTGAAACGGACCTGAATCAGGGGATTCCAGAAGAGAACTGAAAAAAAAAACCCTCTCTGCATCATGGTATTGTTACTCACATAAAATGAAGGCCCAACTAATTTTTTTTTATAGAATATTAAATAGAGACACACTTTATTTCTTGAATATGTTTGAAATATACTTGATCAAAAATTCCACAATATGTCTCTTGGGACTGCTAACGGACAATGCTGAAATGTCAAAATGCCAGAGATTACAGTGCTGCTCAGCGATGATAACAAGGTGGAGGATAACTTATCCACTTCTAAAGGATGGACAGAGGTCTTAAGTGCAATGGCAAGCTATGAGCAGGTTACTAATAGAGTGGCTTGGAGGAAATATGTATTTAATTAAGTATAGGGCCCATTCCTTGTCCAACTGATGGATATAAAAGATTCCTAAGGTGTTGTGGTTTTTTTTTTCATCCTTTTGGTGTTCTGTGTTTTGTCTGGGGCTTGACAGTTTTCCACAGTGATAAATGTATTAAATAGAAAGCGCGTCTCACCTTGTAATCATGGACGATGCGCTCGGCAACAGCCTTGTCCAGCATCTTCTTGTACCATTCCTGCAGGCGTTTTGGCTTAGGGATCTTCTGGTCCGCTGGGTGACAATGGAAGATGTAATCATCCCCTTCACTGGGTGGACAGGCCCAGATATGACCCGTTGTAAACCTGAGACAAGGAGACATGTATTTGTATTCACTGAGACTAAAGACGTAAATTGACTTCCTTTTATTCTATCTGACAATGTTCTGTAGCTGGAACAAAAAGCCTAATGAATACACTTTACACTGCATAATGGGCTCAGTGTTAATGTTAATGTTGAAGCTAATGCAAGTTTTTATCTAGAGAAATTATTTTCAGCTGCTCAATAGACAGTGTCTCTTGTAGGTATCATGTTTGAGAAGGTCTAAACTCTTGTCTTACCCCTGCCTCCGGACGTATTCCAGGTAGCCTATCAGGATCTCATGGTAAATAGTGGTCCTGAGGTGTCGAGGTTTGAAGAAATGCACGCTGTCCAGGTAAGAGATGTACACTCGTCTCTGATTGGGAGGCGGGCAGTCCGAGCCGTACTCTTGAACGTGCATGCCGAAAAAACACACATCTGCTCCGTCGATGTCCTCAAATGCAAACAAGGCTTTCATCCTGTATGGGAAGGACTCGGCCATCTCTCCACTGTCCACGAACCTGGATTTAAAAACAAACAAACCAAAAAAAAAGATAAATTATCAACTGTTCCTGCTGTTTTTATACCATAATGAGTCAGAATTAGCTGACTTGAAATGAGACTATGAAGATTATGGACAGAGTTGTAATGTTGAATATTGAAGGGGGTGGTGTATCTGTTTCTACTGGATAACAGATGAGACGCATGTCTCTAATCTGTGACTGGATTTTTTTTTTTAAACCCACTGAAAGCCTAACAAAAGGATTTTATTTTCCCCATACTGATTAAAAACTGGCATCTATACTGTGGTTTGTTTCACATTTGCATTAACTAGACAACTCCAACCCCCAGACTTCACCGTACGGCTGTGTCTATGAGTGGTCTAAAATTCATGAGCTCTACTCTACTGTGCACCATGGCCAGCCAGTTGTTGCCTAGCTACAAGAACCCTGTGTATCTGTTTTGCAGTTGTGTGCAAGGCTTCCCTAACAAAACTGGTCCTGGAGTCACATGCCTCACCAACAGCTACTGATGATACACGTCTAGCAGGTCAGTACAAACTACACAGCCCATGTTTGCAATATGTTCTGGTGCTGCAGATCACAAAAACATTTATTGTGTATTGCAATTATTGTATTTAATTGTTCACCTTTTCACAGTTTCAGCAGAACCGAGAGCGGTTTCCTCTCAGGAAATTGTTTCACTAAGATCATAAGCCACATTAAGATGAATTTATTTTTTGTAATGATGATAGTGGAGTGGAGGCTTTTTTTTCTTCTGGCGTGGCCGACCTCCACCATAAAACAATGTGCAAAATCCTGTATGCCCTGTTTCATCAGATGAGACATTTTCCATAACTGATGAAATCTTCAGCAATGGTATTGTTATTACATTATTACACTACAAAAATACACAATTACATAAGGGAGATAGTGATATCAAATATAATCACTACTCCATCAGCTTTAATATTTTTAATGCTGCTTCCCTCCACCAATCACTCAGAATCGACAGCACCAGGTTCAACCTCCTACCTGGACTTCATGCCCGGCTTGACCTCAACCACCTTGTCTGAGACGTGGACCACTCTGATGGTGACCTCGCCAGATTCGGGGTGGTTCTGCCGCTTGAGGTAGTCGTTCACTCGTGTCTCCAAATAGTTCCCCAACTTGGTTTGGGGAAGTCCTGCGGGGAAAAAAAATAATAATAAAAAAAAAAGAAGAAAGAGGTGGAATAGTGATGATAAAATAATTATTAAAATAAAATGATAATCTAAGTAATTGAGTAGATTATCCACATGACTGATTTTGTTTCCTGTAAATTCTTTAGCTTATTGAAGAGTGGGCAAAAAGATTCGGTCAAATGATTCAGTGAAATCATTCTTTGGTGGAATACACAATACAGATATCATGTTTTGAAGATGTTAGTTAACAACAAACAACAAATAAGTTCTTTTCTTTCTAAATGGCTGATAAATCCTTTGAAAAGACTGATTTTAATTAGCGGACATATTCTTGTCTAAAATAGGACCAGGCGTCGATGTGCCCACAGGTTTTTTAAACTACACAGCAGGATACTCAATTTCTGGACACACTTCAACACAAATAGGCCGCTGACTGTCCACTATGTCAAACTGGTGGTCTTTTGTACGCCGTACAAAAGACCACCAGTTCATAAGACGTACTAGGGGTGGTGAAAAAAATCGATTATTGATCAATCGCGATTTAGATTATGGACGATTATGAAACGATTATTACATTTCCAAAGATTGATTTTTTTTCATTGTAAGTCCATCTGGAGCTGAAAAGCGAGCGTGTGGATGCATTTTAGTTTTCATGGCAGGAGTTTTAAACACGCCGACAGGACGTACGTTGTCTGTAAACTTTGCCGCACTAAGTACTGTGGCAATACTAGCAACATGAGGGCTCCAGGTTTGAACCCCGGTCTGAGCTGTGTGGAGTTTGCATGTTCTGTATAGCTGTAACTTCCAAACAATAATTTGGAAGTTACAGCTATACTACACAATACTGAATGTGCTTTGAGATGTTTCTCAATAAAAGAGAAGTTGAGTAATTCAGCAGCTGACTGTTTTTTTAAATGGTGTAATACGTTTATGGTGTATTTTGGGTTACTGTTGTCAAATGGAAACTCAAAAATTGATTGGTAATCGAATGGAGACCTCAATAATCGGAATCGAATTGAATCGGGATCATGGACCGATTAACCACCCCTAAGACGTACCTATTGATTTTTGGAGCACTCAGTGGTGGTGGTGGTGATATAACAGCATATAGTTATACCCTGTCCTTTAGTTTGCTTTGGTATGTGAAACTTCAACACTGTATCTGTCACATCTGTCTTTATTTTACAGTTTGTTCTCCCTCTCTGACTTCTTCTGTCTTTTAAATTCCACATTAATACATTTATACTGACTGCCCCTGGAAAATATAAAGTGACTGGCTCTGAAATGAATTTAAAAAAGTCTTTACTGCAGGTTTTTTTTTTTCCCCCCACAGAGGGAGTGAGGAGGATATATGAGGTAGTCCAGCTGCTAAATTGCAGGAAAGAAGATCTGAACCAGACAGCCACAGCAGCTGACTCAAAATGATCAGCTGTTTACAAATGATCTAAAACACAAACCAAGATGTAAACTTTTTTTTTTTTTTTTTTTAAACATGGAGTCATTCATCACTAACATAGTGTGAGTTTAAAAAAAAAAAAAAAGTTATTAAATCAAAAGTAGAAAAGGATCAAAACCTCTGATGAAAAGTGATGAGAGCACAAAGAAAGGCTGAATGGTATTAAAGGAGCCAGGCAGGACCGTAAGACACAGACATACTCCACTTACTTTTGGCGGCGTATTTGTTCTCTTTCCGTGTCTTATTTGCCTTTTTGAGGCAGTTGTCACAGACAAAGCTGCAGTGAGGAAGGAAACAAACAAGTGAATGGTTAAATTTGCAGGTTACCATCTGTTCTGTCATAATAAGCACCAATGACAGTGATTAAGTGGCTTTAATCACGAAATAATTTGGCCTTTCATGTCAGTCTTTCTTTCTTCAAACAACTGTAATGACTCGGAAGTTGCTTACATCTTTTAATTACAAACAGACCACACATGAAGGGAGATCAAATCTGAGGAGTGAGAGACTCTCTCTTCACTCGAGCTGCAGGACTTTCTTTGTGTGCGCTCCTGCGTCACAGCCACCCTTGCAGGCATTTTCAGTCTTGCAATGATGAAAACTCCTACATATTTTCAGTTTCAAACATTTTTTCCAAACTGCTCCTCAAAATGTTGGAACTGTGTGCGATCTTCAACAATTTGCTTAAGACGGCATGTCTGCAGCTACACAGAAATGTGCATTCATGTGTGTTTAGACTTCACAACTGAACTTTTGATGCTTTGGATGATTCTAAAATCTTTCAAGGAATACAAAAGGCCAAATTCATTTTCCAGACCCAGACACATAAGAGAGTACACAGAGTGTGCGTATGATAGCTGGCTCACCCTGAAGGCCATATGGTTTCATTATGCAGGACACAGATCTGGTGCATTTTACGACCACAGTCAATACATTCCACAAGCCTGAGCAGAGAGAAGACAAAAGGCAGACACAATATTCAAAGTTAATAAGGCAACATGTCACACATGATGGAAATACCCTTTCTGTTCCTCTACAGGAGCTACATAGTTGGTAAATGGCAACAGCCAAAATAAATGGAAAACAATATCTTTTATCTCTTGGCCATCATTGGCAAATAGTAATCTTTTTAAATTTTTTTTTAGAAGCACATTATTCAATTAGCTAAAGTCGTGACAGTCTACACAAAATGCATAATATACATATCATCCTGCAGCAGTATAGAGGAAGCATTGAAAAAGTTTATGAGTTAAGAAGGGCACATACAACTCGGGATCGAGTGTGTCGTTCTTCTTCCGTTGGAACTGGTCTTTGTTGATGGACCTGTGGGGAAAAAAAAATCAGAATTCAAACTACTGTAACCAACAGAACAAGGTAATCCTCTGTAGGCTGCAGGCTATGTCCACAATGCTGTGTCCAACATTCAGAAAATGCTCACTGAAATTCACAATGTTATTCATCTGTTTCATTGTTAGGCTTCTTATCTGTATATCCCACCTCTAAGAAAAAGAGATATAAACTCTTGTCAGAATTAAGAGTAGAGACTTAAATAGGTTTAAGATGGTGAAGATGATGGAGTTCCACTTTAAAAATGTCCTGGATTTAATTAGATTTATCTTATACATTTCAAACCAGCCAGACGAGACAAAAACTGAAACCAAGATAAGTCAATAAATAAAAAAAAAGAAGCTATTTGTGATCTGTAATCTCTTACATTGTTGTGTAACTAAAAACTGTTCAATCCCACAGAACTGTTTTGGGTTTGGGTGATTTGATGAAGTGTTACAGCTATAAAAAGAACAGAGTCTTGTCTACAGTAAACACCATAGCTTCAGTAAGAGGGAATAAAAGGGGAACTCTAGATGTGAAGGGGTTATAATGCTCATGTTGTCTTACTTTTAACCAGAACAACTGGTTTAGAAAAACTGGCACATTCAATCGTTGATGCTGCTGGAAGTGTTACTTGAGAAACTCTGCATTTTTAGATGGAGACCTGTTGTCTGCTGTGTGTGAAAGAAAGGCAGGAGTGGAACAGTACTCACGTCTGAGGCTGGGACGGGTCGTCCCCCAGGGAAACACTCTCGCCCTGGATTTCGTTGAAACACTTCTCACAGAAGTGGTACCTGTCAGCAAGAAGCCCATATTTTGGTGAACTACACCGTTCGCCATCAGCACAGCCAATCACAGAGAGGGCACGGAGAAGCAGCCGCCAATCAGGGCAGGGCAGGACAGGCCAGGGGGCGGACACACAGGAGGAGGCAGAGGGCAAGGTAGGTCGTCGCCAGCAGCCAATCATGATGCAGGGTTTTTGTGTGGGCGGGTGTTTTGATTTTGCGCGTAAATTTCGGAGTGGATGATTGGTCACACCAAAGCAGGCCAATGCAGACATCACAAGCGTTAAAAAAGGAGGGAGAGAAGGGGAGAAGGGAAGGGAGATGGGGGAGGGGAGGGGAGGTCAAAATGAATATTAAAAAAAGCGTGAAATAAATCGTTACAGGTCAGACGAAGACAATGGAGGGACAGAGAGGGAGAGGGAGGACATGGAGGAGGGAGGGACGGACAGGATGTGAACAACAACCAACAGAGGACAGAGAGCCAAGGCAAAGCAAAGATTAGCGTCAGACATCCAGTGGTAAACAACAACAACATTACAGCAACATGAGAGACCACTATGAGCTGTGGAGTAGGAAGGGAGTGAGGATATGAGTCTCAAAACATGAAAGGGTGGATGAGGAAAAAAATTAATAAATAAATGGTAAAGCAACAGAGACCCATCATCCTTTCAGGTCATTTATAAAGTGGGAACCTTTCTTCTGGTGGTGAGAATGGACCCCCCCCCCCCCCCCTCTATTTATGACATATCTGAAAATGCAAGCAGTCGTGTGTTCTGCATGTAAATTTACTCAGCAGGAAACAATGGTGCAACAAACAAAGAATAACTGCTCAAGAAGACAGGAGCCCACTTTATGAATGACAACATAATGAAAATTAAAAAAGGTGAACTATGGAGATGGAGATGGTGCCAGGGTAACCATTTGAAGCCAAATTAAAACTCATCTGTGATTGCACTGATTGATTGATGCTATGCTGTAGGAAATACAACCAATGTGCAAAATACAAAAAGACATACAAGCTGATCTCACTGACTGTGACACGTCTAAATGTCAGTAATACTTTCTGAATGCTGTTGGTCTGGGTGTGCTTGCGCTCCAATGAGCCGACAGCCCTTACCTGTTCTGGTAGCTAAAGTAGGCAGCGTCACGTTGGATGGTGCATAACTGTTTTCCATAGCAGCACAGAGTTTGAGGGGAAAATTCAAACTGCAAACAAGAAAAAAAGACAAAAAGAAAAGTTTGTTTGCAGACGTGTTAACTCTGGAAAAATGGACACAAAGTCAATAAATTACATCTGTCATACATACACTTCTCACATGAGCATACAGTACTAAGATGCACCAAGACAAAGTCACAGTTGGACATTCTGGAGAAATACACTTATTCACTTTCTGGCAGAGAGATGGATGAAAAGACTGATACCACTCTCATATTTGTCCATTAAATGTAAGGCTGCAGCCAGCAGCTGCTTAGCTTGGCTTAGCACGAAGATTGAAAACAGCCGTTTCCTCCCCGTTTCCAGACTTTGTGCTAAGTTAAAGGACCAGTGTGTAAGATTAAGTGGCATCTAGCAGTGAGGTCGCAGATTGCAACCAACTGAATACCCCTTCCAACAACACCAACAATTCTTAGTTTCAGGTGATCATATACCAATGAAAACATAATTTTGAGTATTATTTCAATTTCTGCTCAATTCTACACACTGGTCCTTTACATTAGCTGCTTGTTGTCTGTACCATCATATTTAACATATAGATATGTATTTCCAAATGTCAAACTATTCCTTTACAATCCAATCCCAACCATAAATTAGGTCAAAAAAAAAAAAAAAAAAAGAAAAAGAGAAAAGCAAAATTCCTTCCCTGAAGGAAATAAAAACAAACAAAAATCCCCCCAAAAAACACCCGCTCCTGCCTCACCTTCCTCCCACAACAGTATCCCAGGCTCTGCATGACGGGATCGATCTCCAACTCAAACACCTCAGCCAGCTTGGAGCAGTACTTATAGACGCGAGACGTCTTGCGGTTATACAGCCAGGCATTGTTGAACATCAGCCAGATATCCTCGACGTACTGCCACGGCTCTTGGTACTGTCCTGTGTCCAGCTTCCGCTTGATGGTCGACAGGTCCATGGGGTTCTTCACAATGTCAAAGTAGTCCTGGTTTGGAGGAAGTGCCATCCGGATTCAAGTCGCAGGTCGAGGAAGAGTTTAGAAGAGGGAGAAAAGAAAGAGCAGCAAGATGGTAGAACGGTTTGGCCGTCCAGAGGAAGAGGATGAGAGAGACAGGGAGGAAGAGTATCATCATCATCAGCGTTGTGGCCGTCAGGCGTGATGAAGGCGTCGCAGTTGACCAGGTGGGACCAGAGTAGGGAGAGAAGAGGGTGCAGGGGGACAATGTTGTTGAGCGCTGCAGAGAAGAAGGTTCACGTGCAAACAGAGAGACATGACAACTTCTGCCCTCCAGCTCTCTGCTTTGCACCCTACATTTAAAGTCAAGTCCCTGTCTGTACTGCACAGCAAGGACCAGGCAACCGCCACAAGTCTGCCCGGTCCTCTGCTGCTCATGTAAGAACAGTCAAAAATTTAAAAACTAGCTATATAATCATACTGCAACTAAAGCCTGGTCTTGTGATCCTATAATTATCATTCAATCATTATTTATCAGTTTGTCTTAAAAGGTACATTTATGCATTTTGCCATGCAGTGATAAACACTGTTTGACAGTCAGGGGAATGGTTTTCTGCTGAGGTTTGAAAGCAAACAACACTTTCAGGCCTGGGTAGCGATCAGGGTGCAAAACCAAGAAGAACAGAGCAGTGGCAACAGCAACAGGCAGACAGAGATTTACTGTTTTTAGCAACATAGCGGTTGGCATTAACAACGGCAGCAGCATGAGTAGCAATATGATGACGGAGTTAAAGCCAACTGTGCTGAGGTGAAGCAAATGTAAGAGGGACGGATGAGTCTCCAAGTTGTTTTTCTGTTCCTGTTCGTCTGCCCTCCGCTTCTTCTCCAACAAAAATACAAACTGAAAAAGGAGCGGAGAAGAAGGCGAGGAAAAGAAAAGCCTTTTGGAGATTCAACCAAAAAAAAAAAAAAAAAAACAAACAAAAAAAAGGAGGAGGTGTGAGTTTCAAAGAGCAGGGTCCATCTCCATGTCACCATGGCAACAAGCATTAGGAAACAGACCCTCATCTCTGAATGGAACCACTCACATGAGCAAACAAGTGATGCATATTATCATCAGCCTACAAAGCCAAATCTGTGTCACAATTATACAGTGCAATCCAATCACTTTGTGAGTAATTTACATTTTCAATAAGTGGCTGAATGTTGATCTGGAAATGGCGTTATACAATTACACGACAGTGCAAAGTTGCATCACTTCACTGTGGAGGTTCCTGAAGGAGAGGTGAGCCAACAGCCTGATGCTCGCTCGTCACTGCTCTAAAAAAAATGGCCTTTATTGAACCGCTTACTGCACGAAGGCAGTGGGAGGACTGTCAATCTGTTATCAATGCAATAATGATTTCTGCCTGTGTGAAATTGTATATTTAGTCTTAACAACTACAAATTTCCCCCGTAATTTGGATGCAGTGAGGGTAAAGGTATTGTCCCACCTCTACACACTGCCCCCCTGAGCACCGACACACTACCACTGGTGAGGAACTGAACTAGAAAGCTAGCAATGAAATACAAGGATGAAAACTACAAAAGAAAAACCATGTTTCAAATTAAAACCTAAAACTTTATGACAAAAGGCAAAAGTCAAACAAATTAAAATGATAAATGAAAGCAACTGGCTCATGAACCGTCATGTTCTTCTCTTGTAATTTTCCCACTGAAATACATTGTGATAACATTTCATTTATTGTCTCCTTTTTGTTTTTGGAGTGCTATGAAAGACAAGCAGTCATTAATTAAAAATGCTCTGATGGATGCTTGGATCACGTAATATCGTATCATAGGCTATTATGTTTTGCAGGGGTGGAGTGTCTACAAAACAATTACGGTTGAATCACCTTGCACTAAAAACTGTCAGCACAAAAACTGAAATTTCAATGTCAAAATCTGTAATTACTCAGCCAAACTGTTCATCATTTGAATTTTTTTGTCTGATTTGCATTTATCATTTACTTTTGTCCTTCACTACAGCTGCATCAAAATAAAGCCAAATGTTCATAAGAGTCGTTGCTTTGATTTACAAATGATAAGACGTTTCAGAAAAATGAAAACATACTGACACGCTTGCACACATAACCATACACACACACACACACACACACAAACAAACAAACACACACACACACACACTCCTAAATCTCATTTTCTTAACTTCTGACATGCAGCAGGAGAAAAATCAACTATAAGGTTAAAGAAACTGGATGATATATAAAATAAATTCTAAAGATATGACAGCTATGACAAAGCAGAAGAAAATATGAAAGATGAAAAAAGGAAAAAACAAAACAAAAACAAAAAAAAAAACTACGTTTTCAGAGGAGTTGAAGCAAAATGGCAGCCAGTGCAGTCCCTTACCAGGTTAGTTTTGTTACTAGTTCGAATACGTACGGGTATTCCCAGTAACTGGGGGTCCACCGGCTGACGGAAGGGAAGGGACTCAGGGTCCTGCCGGTACAAAGCTTCCAGGGTGGGCATCAGAGCCTGACGCAGCTCCTCCGGCTTAAAGACTGGAAAAGAGGGAGTGATAAAAACAAATGAGGAAAGGAGAGACTGAGAGATGGCAGGTAAATGAGGATGAAGAGAGGACACGGGTAAAAACTGGACAAGGACGGCCAAGTGAAACTCCACTGACCACATCACAGAGCACTGTGGCGTTTAAGGACACCTGCAGGACAGGCAGAGTAGTCAGGGTACATAAGACGAGACGTTTCAGTCCAAAAAGTCACTGTGATAAAACTGGTGCTTTGCTGGTGATTTAATGTCCATCGTAAAATCTTGAGAAGACAAATTTCACTGTACCTATTTCATTGGGTTGTGGCCTTCACTGGACAGTGCTTATGTTACCATGGTTTGGAAACAGACCCAAGGTTGAAGCTTACTTCATAAGTTCACACATTTTATTCAAACCATGTATTTATACCTCCAACCCTTGTCTCATAACCGTCTCCAAACATCTGATCCTCTGTGAACAGAGGAGGGTAAATAAAGTGAACAGGTTCTCTATTTTGGACTCTCACAATTCTATGGGTGAACAATTCATGTTTTAAATTCTGATGTGATCCGTTGTTTTGCTTACTATTTTTAAACATGTCCTCCTACTTCTTCGAGTTCTTGTTAGTAATACTACTTTTAGCTGAATACACGTTTACTCTGCCCACTCATTAATGTGCAGGTGACGGTAGCTTTTAAAAGCAACGACAGAGTGAAGATTGAAAACGTACTTTTCTTCTTGCTCTGAGTGCTGGCTGGGGAGCTGTTGGTGGCCGTTGACCCTGACCCCTCCTCTTCCTCTTTGGGCTCTTTCTTCACCTCTGGCTTCTTGTCTTCACCTGTTGCTACTGACGACGACACAGAGGATGACGAGGTATCCATGGGCTCACCTTTACATCCATCTCCCAAAGACTTCTCTTTCTTTATCTGAGAGGGAAATAAATCGTGTCAGTATAATGATTTCCTCAACAGTGTGACAACTAAATTTAAGACTTAAAACATCATATTCAACTAATTAAAGCCCTTTAGGCCCAAAACTTAAAAGTTCTAAGACACTTTCAGGATTTTCAGACCCTGTAGTGTTGGTAAGTCATTGTAGACAATCTTACTTCTGATTTCTCCTCCGTCTTCACGTCAGGCTGACCCTTGCCCATCTTCCCCTTGCCCTCTTCTTGTGTGTCGGCCCCCTCATCATCGTCCTCCTGCTTCTTCACCTCCATTTTGACGTCTTCCTGGCAAGGAGCAAGTCCATCTGCTGGAGCAAGCTGGGAGCTGGGATCAGTACTGCTGTTGACCGATGCCGGAGTGGATACCTGACCATCTGCTGTCAGAGAAGGCTTCGGAGAAAGCTGAGACAAAAGAATGGAGATTGAGTGAGGTTTAGAAATGTCAAGTTTGAGTCCACAAACAGGACACATCAAGAGCTTTTGATCACTTCATTCTTCCTCAAATTTAGTTGTCCTTTAACTAGTTTGAAGACCATCCATTCATTTCCAAAAACTAATTTTCCCAGGCTTTTTGAAATCAATAAACATTTGACTTTTCCATGAAAAATCCACTGTTCTTTTTCATTCAATTTTTCATTTTAATTTTTATGCAATTTTCTGAGTAAGAGGAAACAAAAAGAACAAGACTTGCATCTGAGTATAAGAGGGTTCAAGCACCCCACGCAATTCTGAACCAAAGAACTGGTGAACCAGAGCTACTGGGAAGCCAAGAGCACCCCTGAATAAAGTCTGTGTTGGGGAAAGCAGGCGAAGTAATGAAAGCAGGGTAATCTACTCACAGGTGTCTGGGGCAGCTGCAGAGGCACATGAGCATTCTGGTTAGGCACTGAAGAAGCCTGACCTGCTTGGGGGCCTGAGGAAGCCACACCCCCAAGCCCCGGCTGTGGAAGCTGGCTTGCCTTCTCAGAGTTCACCGTCTGCCCCAATGGCTGCTGCTGCTGTGAAGCTTGCGGCGGCTGTTGTTGTTGCTGCTGCTGCTGCTGCTGCTGCTGGGGATGCTGTGGAGGGGGCAGCTGGGGGGTGCTAGGCGTCTGTGGCTGTGGGGTTTGGGAACCAGTTAACGTGGGAGGTGTTTGATGGGGCTGAGGCGTTAAGCTGCGTGCTGGTGACGGGGAGTTCGTTCGGATGGATGGGCAGTGAGGGTAGGAGCTGGGCTGGGTGGACGTGGAGGATGGAGGCAGACTGGGTAGAGGCCCAGCACCACTGGCACTACCCGATCCCATGGATCCCCCAGGGGCTGGAGCAGAAGAGGCGGACTGTGCTGCAGGGCTGCTGACTGGGAGTGAAGGCGGCGTTGACATCTGGTTTTGCTACAGAGGTTAGGACACAGAGGTTAGAGAAAAAAGAAAAGCCATGCTCTTTTAACTAACACAGAAATCATTTTTATAGACTCCTTGAGGAAGATCAATCCATAGAATATGAGAGAAACAATGCAAAACATCATGGATCTGACTAAATACAGAGAAAGGTTTTACCAGGTACACAACTCTCTCCTCCCATGCTACCCACGCCACAAGTTACAACACTTTGTCTAATCAGCCTCTTAGAAACCGACAAAATGAATTTATTAAATAGGGAAGACTGCCAAAAAGCACAAATAATCCGTCAAATAACTTCTGGATAGAGCCAAAGAAAAACTGTGATCCATCTCTAACAGCGGTTGTGAATTGTATGCCAAAATCTGGAGACAGTTCAGTTAATTATACAGTATTCATCGCAACCCATCAATTCCTGCAAAGCTGCTCTGAGAGTTGATGTCTGTGTTCGTCCTAATTTCCATTAATTTGGCAGGTTTCCCCAAATCCGACAGTAAAATATATTTGAATTTCATTATATCAGATGCTTTTGCAAAGACCCAAGTTTCCCTTCACAATCGAACTTATCTATATCGAACAATGTTCTGTCACTCTGCAACTCAGTTCCTCACCGGTGGCACTGCAGCCTGTGGGCCTGGCTGGTTCATGCCAACAGGACCAGAACCAAGTCCAGGACTGGACCCAGGAAACTGGCCTGGTGGGAGGTACTGGTTCTGTAGCTGTGTGGCATTGGGCTGGCCCATTCTTGTTGCTCCCATACCCATCTGGAAAAGAGACATTGAGGGACATGTGAAGCCTCAGAAAAATAAGACATCATTATACCCACGGTCATATAAATGTGAACTGTTTCTTGGCACGTGTATGAATTTTTTTTATGCAAATGAGAATTCAATAAACATGGTTTTATCGTTTTTTTTAATCTTTCTTTGCCTTTTGTGCAACCTCCTCCTCCTCCTTCACAGCTTTACAACACTTAGGGAAATAACATTTAACCTTTTAAACCCATTCTTAACCTTTTGGCTGGAAGCCATTGTGTCAACTTTTGGAAAATGAATTAACAGTGATACCAACCTGGTTCATTGGAGCATTAAGAGGAAGAGGAGGCGTCGACCTCTGACCCATCGACTGCATCCCCATCTGACCAAACTGGTTCATTCCTAGAAGGGAAGGAGGACAGAAGTGAGAGATTTCAAAATGAGAAGTGAGGAAAACAAAAACACCTGGTGTTTTCACTCTGGGGCTGTCACTTTTTTCTAGAAAAAAATCAAAATACCATTTGAAACTGGGAAACAAAATGAAATATTCGAATGGTAATGATCTGTTGGAATTCAAAATTCACACTGCACCTGCATAACAGGCTGCGTTGGTACTCCAGTCTGGGAGGACAGGGGGACCCATTGCTACCACTGCTGGCCAATTAGTAACTTACTAGGCTATTGTTCTCTATGCTGATGCTAAACTGAGAAAACTAGGGAGCCTGCTGAACACAAAATCACGACACCGTAACGACTGAGAAGTTAAGTGTAATCTACTACAACAAGGTAACAGAATCTCATGTCTTCTGATTGGTCTCTCCTTTGAGATTGGATTGTCCTTGTCCACTCAGATTCAGGCGTAAAGACAGGGTCACAATTCATACTTGTAACTTCAAAGTCACTCTCAGTGTGGGAACTTTGAGCTCTGAGTTTTACACACTTTTCTGCTTTGTATCAGTACACACGTATTCATAAAAGCACTTATTTCTCAGTGTCTTTGTGTAACGTGACCACTGATATCATTTGTTCACAGATTTAATTGACATTGTTTTTTTTCCAAATAAAACATCTTTTCTACAGATGCAGACAAATCTCACAAAGGTTGATTTACAACTACAAAGTTCTGAATTATGTGTGAGCATCACTTTACGAACTCAAAATCTTTTTGACCCTAATTTGACCCATTAGAAAACCACAAACAAAATGATGTGCACCTCTGTTGTACTGGAGAGGTGTACATTAAATCGTGGTGAACCCACGATTTAATGTACACCTCTACAAATATCTCCTGCAGCTGAGATCACTTTTAAGCTTACTCTTCTACAATTAGCAGCATGTCTGATAAACTCTTCATAATTTTCATTTGTATTAACCATGGAACTGGACTTGCTATTTAACATACATTTCTCCAAGTCTGTTCACTCAACTTTATGATAATGTTATTTATGCTTTCATGTACCTGCTGGGTTTTGCATCCTGTTGACCATCTGATTGGGTCCAGACGGTCGGACCATGGACGGATCGGCGTGAGGACCATCTGAAAGGTTGATAACATAAATCACAGATCTCATCTTTTCTGCACATATACATAAGTATATCAGATTTGTAGTGTGTAAGCATGTTTGTTCTCATTTTCCACTTCAAACTATATTTCTAATTGGCCCATATTTCATCTCAGGATTTGAAAATCAGCAGTCAAATTCCTTTTATATTATTTGCATGCATAAAGTATGTGTATATGCATTCATATGTGTCTATGTACACATACAAGTATGTGAGGGAGGTAAAAACAGTATGTTTACTTACTTGGGGGTTGCCCAGGGGCCATGGGCGGCTGTCCCATGCTGGGAGGCCCCTGTGGGAGGCCTGAGGAGGCAATTCCAGGTTGGCCAGGCATCATGCCCTGCTTCTGGAGCCGTGTCCTCCTCTTTTCCTCCAGCTCCTTTTGGATTTTGTAGATCTTCTCTGCCAGCAGGTGGTAGTACTCCGCCTACAAGGTGACGCAGCAAGGAGGGAGGGGGGATGTTATAGAATAGATCTCAGCAGTGCATAACATAAATACATTTTATTTCCTCATTCCGTATCTGCCACATTACTTAATACTCTGGTTTTGTTGTTGGTTCCTTACCCTGCTGTTGGCTGACTCATACATGTCTCCCTCTACTTTTCGAGCGTACGCCACCAAGTTCTCCATCCGCCGATCCTTCAGTGCAGCTGGGTCAGGAGTGGGGAAGATGGCCTGCACACTGCTCCCACACATACACACAAACAGACACACAGTTACAGTTAATTCGAGGACAGAGGCAACCAACTGACAACCAGTGCTGAAAATAAGCTAATATTCAAATGAGTTCATTTCACTAGCTGCCGCTTTTATAGTGAGATTTTTGGGGTCACTATCAGGATGCAGTGGACTCACAGCTTGTGGACAAGGTGGTTGCGAAGGTCCTGTGTGATGTCTTCATGCCAAGTCTTCCTCATGCCTGCAGCAGAAGGAGGAGTTGCTGTAGGCATGGAGCCCAGGTTCCCCACACCATCATTCATCAAACTGAGGGAAGCGACAGACAAGAAGGGAAACAAGTAGTAAGACTTCAACCAATACAGAACTAATGTTATGTTAAGTCAGACTGCTATATGACAGCAGCCTGTCAGCTGTGACCGGTGAAAAGCAGTCATACCTCTGTGCATTCATGCTGTTGTGCAACATGGAATCTGGCAGTAGGGTGGACTGCTGGTTTGGAGGCTGCACTCCCACTCCACCGTTGACTCCCATAGAGTTTCCTCCTAGAAAGAGAGTTATAGAGTTAGAAGGATATGGTTTTTAATTGCGAATTTCAGACAACAATATCTGTTGATATTGTTCATGTATCTTCAAATTGAAACATGGCCAAGAATGAACATCCATGCTCAGTGATAATCCATGTAATTTGTGACATCCACAGTGGCATTACAAACTAACCCATGGTGTTTAGAGTCCTCATCCCAGGCTGCCCCTGCAGCCCCTGGTTTGGCATGTTGGCCTGTGGTTGCTGCTGTGGCATTTGGTTGCCCTGGTAAGTGAGGCCCAGCGCAGCATAAGCCCTCTCTATGGAGCTGGGGTCAATCTGGCTGGGAGGGTTCAGATTTGGAGTGTTGGACTGTCCACCAGGCACCCCTGAACCTAAAGAGTTGACCAAACCCACCCCTGCACTGTTGACAAGGGCTGTCAAGAGAACACAAGGGGAAAGAGAGGATTGAAAATACAAACTGTGAGCACTTGTGGATTCAAGACCACTGACATGCATTTAGATCATGTGCAATAACTCAGTGATAACCATAAGCATGTTTACAACTCAAAGGCTGAAACAGACACACACAGCCACAGAGTGAGAAACACTCACACTGCTGGTTCCTCTTGTCTCCAGCGTTTTTCAGTGGCAGGCACACAGGACAGTCGTGTCGTGTGCAGTTCTTCCAATGAGAGATGATCTGTCTGGATGAGGCACAGTGTGCCACTGGGGGAGAAGAGACAGAAATGGAGAAAAGTTAAAAAAAAAAAGGGAAGGGAAGTGAAGAAGAGAGACAAGGGAGAACAAATGAAATGAGAAAATGTGACGGAGGTAGAACAATAATGGGACAAGAAAAGGATGAGAAAAAAGGGAAACCTAAGAGTCAGAAGGAAGAGAGAGGTCAGAGACTAACAAAGTAACCGTGTGAGTCATTCAGTACAATAAAACTATGTCCAGATGGCAACTCAATGAGAGTAGGAGCAAGGAAAAATTATAGTAGAACAGCCACCTAAAGAAAGAATAACTCATTCAGATACAACGAAACGCTGGGGGGCAAACCACGAAGGATATAAACAACACACGAGAACAACCTGCAGATACATTACAACTTTTTACAACTCTAAACACTGCCTAGTGTTCATGATATAAACCACACATCATAAAACCAACAATCAGCATAATTCAGCAGACTCACCCTGGCAGGACTTGCCAGCTTGGCAATGAGTCATGTGGTTGAGCACATTCTTCATGGTGCGGCAGTGCGGCAGGTTGCACTGCCGCACTTCGCCGTTGGCCTGCTCCCTCCGCTGGCACTTGTGCGCGTGGAGCAAGAGGACCAGCTGCTGTTGAATCAGCTTCCGCTTCTCAGGGTCTGCAGTAGGGGGCGCTGTGCCGGGACCTGCCCCTACGGCATTGAGCCCAACCTGGGCTCCTCCCACTGCTGCTGCTCCGCCAACCGCCCCAGGTTGCTGCTGCTGAGAGGCCTTGGGACAGAGATGGGAGAGGGGGCAAAGACAAGCATTAGAAAATGATCAGGTACCAATTTAGGAACAGGTTGTCGGCTGACAATCAATGCAATTGTCAATATCTAAATGATTAAATATTTATTAGACATAAATGAGGCGTGATGACTGACCGATTTTGTGTAATACTTAAAAAGAAATGCTTTAACAATTAAAAGTAGATCAATAATTCAGCAATCAAACACTGTAAAATGCTCTGTGAAGAAAGGAGCAAAACGCCTATCTCAGAACTATGCTTCCAGCCAGTCCGTAATTAAAAACAGGAAAACCATCTAAAGAATGAATGAGCCCTTCCTCTGTTGAAAAAAATACATAAAGCCTGTGCTTAATTAAAGCCAAATAGAAATGAGCACAATAAATAACTCCAGCCTGTAATGCGACTGTGCTCTGTTGACTACTGATCACCGCTATAAGCTGACAATGACTGGTGACTGATTGACCAATACTTTCCCAAAGTCGACCGTTCATAAGAATTGTTGGCACTTGAGATATTGCATGTGACAGGGAGAGGGACGCACAAGAGAAACAAAAACATCAGCCCACCAATTTAATCAAGAGTTGAAATTACCTACAAAAAAAAAAAACCTTGTGGCATTTTTTTATTTTTTTAATATCAAGGTCACAAATGGTTCTCCATACATTCACGTATAGTTTACAGACTTTCACCACAGTCTGACAGGGTAATTGTGGTGCGTTTGATTGATCTTTAGCCTCAATTCAAAAGGATTAACTTCTCTGAGGTATTTGAGGTAATCGTAATTATGATTTAAGCTACTTCTTCACTAAAATCCCATGCAAGGCAACCATGTCAGTAGTGTTCCTCCTTGCCGCCTGAGGAGTCAGCCCAGGCTGTTTCGCCCTTTGATACCACTATGTGTTCTTCTAAAATGTCTGTAAGCCTATTTGACAGCAAGAAATTACCCAGGAGCTAAATTAGCTGTGCAATTTCAGATTAGTGTGTAAAAGTGAGCTTTTTTCCAAAATAAGTCGGCATGTTGTAACATAAATTGGCACCTCCCATGCACTCTTTAGTGGAGACAGGAAAATACAAAGGAACAGCCCAACCTGAAAAAAAGCTGGCAGATCCCAACCCTCAGCCCCCTACAACTGCTGGAGCAGGAATTACACACAGGTCCTCACGCAAAACATTCACTCACTTACTTTAGGTAGGTTTTGCTCAGACGAGTCACATTTACCCGTTAACTGCACGAACTTGTCTTAAATGTTGTTTCGACTTGATAAATGCTACTTGTTCATGGGTAGGTGCGCTCTTCTGGGATTACATTACTTTCATTAACGACGCCCCCACGTTGCTACAGAAGTCTACCTCTTTGTGAACAAATTGGAGTCACAAAAATCCTACCAAAGCATAGAGAATTATTTCACACTGAAGTCCTGCTGTCTGGATTTCGCAAGACGAAAACATAGCATATTGATCAGTATCAGTAGTGGTAGGGACCTGATAAAATCCCTACAGTTGTCAACACTGTCACCACAGAGCTGTACCATGATAAACATGAAGTCAAATGCCAAAAAACATCTTGCTAAAGCAAGTGGTCCATGACACAGATGTGAGTCACTAAACAGTATGTACCAGTCATACAGATGATAGAATACTATTGCTTTTCTGCACAGTGTTTACATCTTTTCAGGCTTTTGTTGGAGAAACTGGTTTCTCTGCTTCTTCATACACACACTTCATTCATACACACACATGAGCAATGGTTTATTATCACATACCAAACAGTCTTGTTAAGTCACAAAGGCACATCAAAAGAAGAGGATTTTACAACAATCTAACTGCCAGAAACTGATCCAGGTTTGTCAATAGGTCTTGCCCTTGATTTGTCTGTGAACTGTGTGCGTATAAATCCCTTTGTTACCTTTGGAGATAAAAGAAACGGTGTGTCTAAAGGTGTAATATGAGAATGTGTCTGATGCTAAAATAAGTATATTTAGCACTTCTTTAAACCATTCAAGAGACTTCAATTAAGATGCAGCTTAATCTACAGTAATATAAGAAACCTCTACAGTGGCTGCAGAGTTTATCCATCTGTACAGAACAGAAATAAAAACATCCTACCATCCCAGGCATGCCTTGACCCGGTGGCGCCTTCTTGTCCATGTTGAACTGAGTGGCCATATTGTTGGACAGGCCTGCCTTATTCTGGAGTTGTGGGCCCAGCCCTGCTCCAGGCAATCCCTGGCCAGCAGATTGGCCGTACGGACCGCCATAGGGGCCCGCATTGGCCATCATATTCATCTGGAAAGCAGGGTGAGGAGAGGCAATAAGAAAATGAGAGGAGAGGAAAGGCGATGCATGGAGACAAAAGTAGACTGTTTAGAAAATCATATCAGTTACTTTTCATTATCACTGAAAGCATGATTCAAGAAGCCACTCAACTGCTACTCAAACAGTAATATAATGTCATCTTACATGAGTTTAAAATCTACACAGAATCCAGCTACACTTGACTGTTTTAAAAACATGAAATCAGGAGATCATGAAATCGCTTTCATAGTGCTGACAAATTATTCCTTCACGATTGGTTCCCATTGTAATCATATAATAACACTGTCACTTCTGCTTTCTCCTGACCTTAATTTGCACCCACAACAAGTTCATAACACAGACATCTAAAGGTCACCACCAGCTACAGGCTCAGATCTAGCCCACAGTATTTTCAGCCTGATGCTAAAAGAGCTGTAAAAAAAAATAAAAAAATCTTAAACTTATGGCTGAAGATCCAATAAGGTTGCTCCAATTGGAAGTGCAAAGTGGTTTGTTAACCGCTGAATTAAAACTACATCATTTCCTTTATGTAAGGACAAACGCTTAAAAAAAAAACCCAAAAACCTACTAAGTACACTATACTAATGATATTTTAACTACAGGACAAAACATATCCTGTGCTTGTTGGTGCACAGCCACAGAGAGTTAAGCCACCGTGTCATGCAGTTGGGGAAACATACCTCAATTAAACCACTTAACACAGTCTTCTGCAGTGCTTCCTTCACACCTTAAGAACAAAATCACAACTGTTGTGTGGCATATCGAACAGCGAGGAGGTTAACCATCCATACCACAGAGAGAAGAGTGATGCGTCTGTGAGTCCAACACATAACCGCACTCATACCTGCACCTGCTCTGGAGAACTCGTCTTCAGCAGTCTACTACAGAGCAACTACAGAACTACTACAGGTCTGTTTCAAGCTTCACTCTGCTCTGAAAATATGTGTCTACCGTTTGTGCTGCAAGCCTGAAACACAAACCTGAGTTTAAATAGCTTTTAGAGTGAAATTACAATCAGATACATTTCCACTGATTTTAGCAACAATTTCAAACTTCAGTCTTTTGAGTATACATGACATACCCCCAGTAATAATTTTAGATGGGTAGGGTAGAGGTTATAGATTATAAAGCGTTCAAACCACTCTTCTTGTATGTGAAGAGAAGTCTATGCAAGTGTAGGATTCATCGCTTTGTTTGGGCTGGTATTTGGAACATCTTAGCCTCAGTTAAAAATTATAGTTTACCCCAACTGACAATTCTCTATAAAAAGCATGTATTGGCTGGCCCTGCTGCTTTGGCTTACCTTGTTCAGTGCTCCAGGCTGCTGTGGTCTCATCCCTGCTTGACCCCCTGGTCCCATTGGTTGACCACCCTGCTGCTGTTGTAGGGTTTCTGCCAACAGGTTACTATTGTTACCCATGCCTGCATTGCCAGGGTAAGCCATTCGTGGTGAGCCATTCATCACCTGCCCCCCCATCAGCCCTTGCTGCTGCTGTCCAGTGTTGCCCTTCTGGGCACCCATCATGGCAGCTGCTCGATTGAGAGCTGCAACCCCTCCAACCATCCCAACCTGCTGCATTAATCCAGGTTGCTGCTGCTGGCCCTGGGGTGGCATGCCTTGAGGTCCACCAGGGGAAACACTGACACCCCCCATCATCCCCATGGAGACCCCAGGTGCTGTGCTGTTGGTAGGAGGGCCACCCTGCTGTGCTGGTGCTCCAGCGCGCAAAAGTTCAGACAGCTGTTTGTGTTTAGCAGCAGCATCCTGGCCTCCTCCCACACCAATCCCTCCTCCGACCCCTCCAAGACTGGTATGGAGCTGGCTGGCATCCCCTCCATTGGTCAGCCCCAGGTCCGAGGAACTGATGAGCTCATCTGGGAGGTCATGCTCCAGGTCAAAGAGTGACCCAAAATCTAGAGATAAGGGAAGACAAACAAAACTCTTACCAACCAGAAAGACAAAGATTTGGTTTACAGAGTTCACTGCTCAGGATACACTAAAATTTTAGATTTGCACTGCAGACAGCCACATTTTTTTTCAAGATTAATCAAATATCTTTAATTTTCAGCTCTAACATAAGTTTGACAACTAGAAACCACTAATCTAGAGCCCATACAGCCAGTGGATCAGTAGCTGCCTCAAACAGCCTGGGCTTCCCTCCTGTGCATCAGGTTGTGGTTTGATGCAGTGCCAAACATGGAGAGTGAATACAGTAGGGTTGGGGTGAGAAGCCGCAGAGGGGTAAACACTGCTGTACCTAGGTAGGTGTGTGCATTAGATCTACAGTTATGTTGCAGAGCACGACAGAGACGAAAGGATCAGAGGTAATATCCACTGGAACAGGAGGCAAAGTAAAAGGGAAAGTTTTTAGAGACAGTACACTTAAATATATTAATCATATTCCAATGCAATATAGAAAATGCACAGAACTCTCTACAGTAAACGTAACAAGCCAAGTTGTTCTCTTCAGATGGTTCCAAGATCATAACCCGGATGTTTGATCTTTCTATAATGATGTCTGCCATGTTAACGTCTCGCTAAATTCTCCTGAAAAATCGATGCAACCCTACAGAAGAAATGCTTTGGACTAATTCCATCCCTTCCTGACTTCTCTTCACTGCATTGGAAAAGCAGGTATTGTGGGAAATTAAACATGAATCAAGCTTAAACTTCATATTATTTTCTAACAAAGTCAGAGGCTGGTGGTTTATCCACCAATCGTTACGTTTTTTTTGTTTTAAGTTTGCCTGATTTACATTAAAAGACTCCACAAGTCTATCAACTTCATGTGTTATGTTCTAAATAATGATAGTATAATCTAAACAGCGCAAACTAAACACCTAAAGCAATGGTTTTCTGTGAGTCTAGGTACAACTGGATGCAACTACACCATGACTTTATAGCTTCTTGCTCCACATGTGTAAATGAATTCGTTTGCAATAGTAGTTTAATTTTCAGTCAAGGTGAGAGGCATTCGAGTGCTCTGCTCGGCATCAGTGTTGTAGTATTTTTGAAAAGTAAACTGCAAGAAGTGCAGCGCAGTGTCGCCGTGCAGAGTCAAACAATGGAGGGCGAACAAGAATGGGGCTTCGTCGGTAGCACAATTGAGAAACTAAGAGCTTATGAACAAAAGACATGAAAGAAGGCAGTTCAGAGACTGCTGCTGATTTTGTTCTTTGATTCAAACGCATAATCGCAGGTTAAAAATGACACACAGCTCTATTTTCAGCTGGACAACAACGCTTCGCGCAACTTAATTAAGTGCCGAACAATAGCTAGCTGGTTTAGAACAGTTCACTTAAACAGGGCATATTCACCGCTAGCAACACTGTAAGTATTCATGACCCCAACCGACTTTTTCTACAACTACAGGGAAAAAGTTAATACCAACAAGAAAAAATGAGGCCCTGTTTACCGATAAGATTAATCTAATCATCACTTATTTCCTTTGCTAGCCAGCTACCATGCTCAGCTGAGCCGGTCCGGTAGGGTTATCTGACTAGCTAGTTAGCTAGCTCGCTCCGTTACCGTTACTTTCACCTAAAGCTGTTTTGGAAACCGTATTTTCTCTCTTTGTTTGTGGAGTGTTTGTGAAGCCTGATATTTCACGGCCTTGTGCCCTCGTTCTTCCAAATAATAAACTTTTAAAGTAGCCGGACAACTTGGGGCAAACTGGGGTGACTCGACTCTTCCATTGTTTGGAGGTGGATGGTGTAGTTAGTAGCTAGTTAGCCCGTTGAGGCTAACACACCAAAACATTACGGCTAGAAAGTTGCTCCTACCGGCAGCACTACACCAGGTTTTCACGTTAGCGACACAAATTCTCTGACTGGACATTTTTTAGCTAAACCACGAATATGTTCATGTTTAAATGCATTAATTATGAAGCAACTCTGTCTCAGACCAACTAAGTTGCTTTGCAACTCTGCAGGGACTCCCAAGACTTGCCCGTAATTAATATACCAGCAGACAAAGCTAGCATATGTTTTCTACCCAAATAAGAAATTTATGCAAAATATTTACCATTTCCATCACTGGCAGACACCGAGAGAGCTGGAGAGGACAGCTTGGGCCTCTTGGCTGAAGGCGGGCCGGACTCCAGGACATTATCGGCCATATTTTTTGACGAATTAAAAAAAATGCTGTAGATCCACGGAGTGCAAACGTATTCCCTTTATTTGCGTCTCCTTATTCCTTTAAGAAATACTTCTGATCGTTCCCCCACCGCTCGGGGGGACGGCAGGGGAGAAGACAGCAATGCTGAACTCCTTCCCTCACAGTTCTCCCTCTCGGTTTATGCCTCTGCAGATATCAGTCCCCCTCCCCTGGCGGAGATTTTGTTTCTTCACTGATTTGAAGAGGAGGAGGTGGGAAGGTGGAGTCGGCAAAAAAGGCAAGCGTGCGGCCCTCTGACAACCTCATGTAGCCTCTTCTGCGACACAAAAATTGTCCCAAGATCCGTCCTCCGTGGTGCACTCAGTCCTGCCCGCCATAGTCGGCGGAGAAATCCTGTATTTCAGGTCTGAAACACTCCACCGGAGAGTCTCGGCGTGGGCACGGAAATGGTAATGGTGGTCCAAAAACACAAGCCAGGAGTAGTCCTGTGTTAACTTCTGGAGGCCGATATCTCATGCAACAGTTACAAGATCCTCGGTTGCGTTTGCCATTTCTCTCCCCTGACCAGACATTTCACTGCCACTGATTCCTTTACGTTTCCAAAAAGGCAGTCAGCCGGTGTGAAGACCACCAGCAGTAGCTTTAAAATACAATTAAAGCGTAAGTGGTACTCTCAAGTGCAATACTGAGAAAAAAACAACTGGCATTGGCTTAACAGTAACTGAATAAATAGTTCTGCAGAGAGATGAAAACGCTCGCTGTTATTCAGATACAAAAGAAAATCTATTGCGGATGTCTATTTCCATGCACAGGCTTTCTTTTGCATGTGCATGTGGGCTAAAATTGTGCACTTAGTGTTTGACCATGCAAGGCACTGGGTCAGAAAGAACAAGACTTGTATTGCACATTTGGCTGTTGCAACCCCCTTTTGCGCGATTATGCCTCTTGCAGTCAGCGGTGCTGGCAAAGGTTGAAAACAGCAAAAAAAAATCTTATCAAAAATCACTGCTCTGGTGCAATCGATTCTGATGCAGACTTTATTTCTTTGACAGCACAGTTCTTGAGGGCAATCACAGCTCTAATTGCCAATCAGCGGGCAGTCAGATTGATCCAATTAGTTTTATTTTGCAGAGGACGATCTGTGGGGTTACTTATCTTGTGCTCCAGAAGAGGTTCCTCCTCCGCTTTTCGCCTGGTTTAAACTCTTGCAATCTCAGATAACGAAAAGAATGAAATATTCCAAGAAAGAAAATATTTATAGATAAATATATTTACCTGTCAATCACTGCTTAGGAGATGTCTTGGCCATGCAAGCGAACAGAAACAGAAAGCTGTTAACAAAAAACAGGAGCACAGCTACGGCGACAGGCGAAAATGTGATAAAAATTTGTCGGTGGGTCGCTAAGAAATTATGGCTATTTCGGAAGCGGAAAGCTTCAGATCGGCACGATGATGTTGACACCCCCCCGCTAAAATATTTCGGGCTGACAAAATCCTCTCATTGACTCTTTGTGATGGAGAATGCCCCCCTTCGTGTTGATCCTGGCAATTTCCCCCTTCTCTTTAAACCCGTCTTTCTTTCCACCTCTCCCTTCTGCCCGGCAGCAATTTATTTATATAATTGTCTATGCGGGCTCTTTCCTTCCTCCGCGACGGACACATAATGATTTTTCATGTTGGTGTTTTCCCCTTTTTTCTCGTAGGCTTTTCCTCGTTAATGATAATATATAGCTCTCTTCCGCCTCTCCTCTCCGTCTCCGCTCCGCAAAACACCCCCTTCCTTGGATTTTTCGGAGTATTTCCTTCTCATGCATACATATATATATCACCGACTCGGTTTTCCCTCCACTGACGTCTTATCTTTTTGGCGAGGCTTTCGCTCTCTTGATAACACGGACGGGATTTCGCCACTCTTTCCTCCCCCGGCGGTTCCCGGAGCGGCTGTCGTCGGTTGCCGGAGTCGCTCCTTCGCTCGGTGATCTCCTCCTGTTTCTGACGGTCTGTCCGCACAAACAAAATGGCGGCTTGTTGTTTCTACTTCTCTGATACGGGGGGAGGGTTGGAGGTACAGCAACATTAGGCGTGAAGGGGAGGAGGGAGGGAAGAAGAGGGGAGGTTGTCTTCGTAGGTGTTCGGGATTGTCCGGAAATCGGTTCCGTGCTCTGTGAGCAGTCGCCGATTTCAATCTATAGGGGACAGTGGTGCTCCACTTTTATCTCAGTCAGCTACAGTAGCTCTCAGTGGTGGAGAGTAACCGGCTGCATTTACTGTATGGAAGTACAACTTTAAGGTGGTTGAGTAATTGCAATTTGAGCTGCTTTATGCATTTAATCCACTACATTTTAGAGGAAACTATTATAGTCAATTTGTTTTACTCGTGGCCATTTTAACCTATCACAGCTCCCCAGGGCAAAAAATGTGCAGCTGAGTCCCCTTCATTCCCAAGAAGCACCGTATAAGCACAATATAAACTACATTAATTTAAATCTGATCTTGGTCTTGACCTTAGATGTAAAACAAATCCTAGCTTCCTCTTGTCATTTCAACTGTATCACATGGTCTTAATCTGTGACTTGAGTTACAAAATTAGATTATATGAAATCATCATAGCTACTGAGTTTTCATTTCAACTGCACACACTCCATGTGCCGATGAAGACGGATGTGGACCTTGGCTTGTTTTGTCAAATTAAAATAGTCCCTCCACAAATGACCAAAACCCAGATGACATGTGGTAAACCTGGGGATTTTGCAGCCCTTGGGAAATCCAGCGATGTTTTTACTCCACTATATTTATCACAGTTAGTTCCTAGATACTTTATAGATCAAGGGTTTACATTTCAAACATTTGATTAGTTATTGCCACCTGTTAATGCATCAATATGAATAATCCAGTCTCATAATAATAATACACTGAAAGGTGCAGTTCTACTTAATGAATACTTTTATGTTTGAGATTTTATATACATTTAGCTAATAATACGTATGTGTTTTAGTAAAGGGTCTCTCAAAATGTTACATGCAATCATCACCAGCGGTGAAGAAAGTATTTTTCTTATTTCGTATAATACTATACTACACTTTATATACTCCAGTACAAGTATTGCATTAAAATGTTAACTTATTATACAAGAATTATCAGCTGAAACTGAAAATACTAAGGATAGAGACATGGCTCTTGTGAGTGTTTTACTATTATATATATTATTAGTTAATTAATTAGTTAGTTCATTTTTAGCAATTATACACTTAGGTAGGTTTATCTAGAGCTATACATCATTAAAAAAAATCTATATATGTTTTGTTTGTAAAAGCTAATCTGCAAAGAAATTAGTGTTCACATTACTGTGAACTTTAGTGGAGAATAAGTACAAAGTGGCATAAAATGGAAATCAACCACCACCATCAGTTTACACAGAGCTGCACTGCTGCACTATTTATTTCACACCCACTGAAAACACCTAACCTGTGTCAAAAGTGAATAAATTAGTCAAGTGTATCCCTGCCACAAAAAGTTGAATATGCAAATGTTTTTCATTTCAAAAGTTAAACCATTGGACCCAGAGTACCAATCTCATGCAGAGCTAGGTTTTTCACAAATTTAAAATCTTATTAAATTCGTTGCTGTTGCTGCCACAGTACATTAAATGAACATCACTCAATGCCAAAACACAAAACTCTGCTGTGCCCGGCTCAGAGACAGTGTGTGTCCAGCTCTTGAGAACTTCCAAACCATTTGAAAAACTGTGTCATCTATTTTATTCAGCAAGAATAACTCAGTGCATGGATACACCTTTGGCATCAATTACAGTTTAATGACGGGTTTAACTGTAGTGCAAGAGCTGCCTCTATTTTTTGTTTGGGAGGCTTAGTTAGAGCCATGTCTGGATTACCAACCAGTCCAAGCGGAAAACTGTCCCAAGGCTTCAGACCCCCAAGGGGCTGCAAAAGCCCCATATTTACCAAGACTATCGATTTGTGATCATTGGAACTGGAAACGTATTGGGGGATATGCACCACTAAGACACCACTAAGATCCTTGACACTAAAACAAATGTGGGGGCTATAAAAGCAGAAATTTCTGACAGTTGTTGAAAGCTGACCTGCAAACTGGGGTGTTGCCCCCAATAATCTGATTCAATGTTAACATTAACAGGTGTATCTTAAAGGAGAGGTTCACAATTTTTCAAATCAGTCTTAGTATCAACAGTCACAGTATGTGCAGTGAAACAGGTTTTGCTCACTGTAATCATTCCTCTGGTTCATACTGGCAATCAAAAGCATGTAGTTTAGGGAGAGCAAGCAAACACAGCAGTAAGATAGTGAAATTCAATAACATACTGCTTCTTTGCACCCCTCACCTGTAAGGGAAAACAGATAAGATACACAGCAGTGGTTTGTCAATCTTTTGTGACAATAGTGACCAAACTGTGTGCTTAAAACTGTCAAATACAGTGTTTTTGTAAGAAAAGTAACCAAAATAGCCAAATTGAGGGAGAAGTTCCTAAACCATCAGCACCCAGATCTTTTCCAGCATGACCATGTAACCCAGAGGTGAAACAAAAGTAAGTAACATGAGTCAAACCAACACAACTGATTAGTCATGAAGGAAAGAATAACAAGGTCTTTTTAATACATTTAAATACAATTTTTCTTAAAAGAGATCACATTTTTCTCACAAGTGAAAAGACAAAACTCCCCACACACAAACATACAGTATACAATGTTTCACACTTCTGTGCATTGGTGTCATAATTATAATGATTCCAGGTTCATCAGGAGCAGCTGCTGTGTACAGGTTCCTCTGTATTTATCACTTCTTGTGTTTAAATATGGCTGTCTGTTGACTGACATCCTCTGGTCTTGACTATCCTACAGTGCAGTGAGTGCAGTTCAACATCTGGTGTTTTGATCTTTTGTACTGTAGCATGAGCTAGGAAAGAATGATGCATTTTTGTGTGTAACAGAAAAATGAACTGTGCGTGTGCATTGGCTTCAGGAGTTTTTTGAGTGAGACAACAAGCAAACATTTATAACCTGGCGTGCCATGGTGGCAAAGACTGTAGGTTTTAAGAATGAAAATGCTTCCTCAGTAGCTGGATCTAAGCTGAAAACATACTCGATGCAAGAGGTTAAATGCGGTTCCTAGGTTGTCATTTACAGTTCAGCATTGGATTTCACCTGCTGATCACAATACTAGATAAAAGTGTTGTATATGATTAGAGTTGGTTTCCATGTGCTGTGTATCTCCCTTTACCGTACATGAGCTCTGCATAACCTTGAGGGTGGAACCACACTTAATATTTGCTTATTTGGTTTTCTGTTTTGGTATATTGTTGGTGTAAATGTTTGTTTTTATATAAACCATTTCAGTGATTGAAGATTCAGAGTAATGAGTGCATGCCTCGTTAAATTATGTGTTCATAAGACTTTGTGCAGTCCGCAAAATCTACCCGCCACCGTGTCTGAATTTGATATGAGACTAAAACTGGAGTCTCGCCGCGTTCTCCCACCTTTCATGTACCTAGGCCCTGAGCCTGATGATGTCAGCACACTGCCTCCCATCACATCTATGTCTCACTTGGTTACTTATCTGTCTCTCCCTGTCCTATCTCTGGGCACAGGCCTGTTCTACTTCAGCGATGGTCTTTGGCGCATCAGAGGACAGAATCAGGGGGCCCCCCTTGTCTTGGATCACCACGTCATCCTCAATCCTGACACCCAGGCCGCGGAAACGCTCTGGCGCCTGGTCATTGTCCTCAGAGATGTACAAACCTGTGACAAGAGAAGGAGAGAAGCGGAAAATGTACAAAAGCAGGAATGACATGAGCCATAAAAGAGAAGAGGACAGAGGATAATGAGACCGTTTGTGCTGCAGTTTGGATTTTTGAAAGCTGATTTCATCCAGATTCTTGCTAACCACAGCCACAGCTGCAAATCTTGAGGAAAGGTCAGAATGAAGAAGGTACTTAAAAGCCTAGTTTATCCATACCTGGTTCTATAGTAATGGCCATTCCTGGCTGTAGAGGCTGTGAGCGGGACAGCTCAGGAGTATCGTGGACGTCCATGCCCAGGTAATGACCAACGTGGTGGGGGCAGTACCGCCGAGCAGCCTGAGATGAGCATGAAGAAATTTAAGGCCTTAAGAAGTTGTATAAAAGTTTGCCATTGTCTACCAGCAGTCCCACCGCAATCACAGCTTGCTGCTAAGCATTAATAACATGAAATACAGGAGTGCTACTGATTCACTGGGCCTCACTGTGGTGAATGAGGCTTCTACCTGCTTTAATAGAACAAAGCTCAATCTAGGAGCATCTAACAAAGGTGAACACAAATTCCAACATGCAGTTCTGAGGACTCAAAAAAAAAAAAAAATCACAAGAGCCATCCTCTGCTCACAGGACTGACAACTATGAGACCAGATTTCAATCAAGTCTTCTCACACACCTTTGCTGCAGTGTTTTTTAGCATTGAAAAGTGTGTGAAGCTCAAGATTCTTTGTCTTAATAAAGAATGAATGTGCATAAATCTGCTAAGGCTCTCGAACAGATCCTCTTTGTTTTATTACCATACACTGAGTTTTTCTTTTTAGAGAAACCAGTTGAATAAATCTACTTTCTGCTTTGGTTTGGCTTGCTCATTTTATTTGCCTGAAAAGAACCACTGCAGGAGAGGAGTGCCACTATAATACAATGTTATATTGTGCATATTGTGTTCTGCTTATTTGTTTTCACAAAACTGGTGTGAAGCACAGGAATAATCATAATCTACCAACCAGACTCCACTGTACGTCAAACTGCAATGTCAAATGCATCCTTTCACTGATTATTACCTTTAGTACATCAGCATCACTGGTACTGGCCTTGACGACCCCTAGCCGCCTGAGCTGTCGTCCCAGCAGAGCCAGCATGGTACTGTAAATGTGATCTAGACTGACGCCCGGGGAACACAGAGACAAACAGGAGCGCTGGACCTCCAGGATGGCCTCGTACAGCTCAGCCTGGGCAGGGCTGAATCTGGCAGGGAGGAGGAGGGTTTTTTTTTTTATACAAATCATGTATAAGGTTAACAAAATTCTAAACTCTCTTTGAGCATATTAAACGAGGGAAAAATGAGAAAAACATCTGAGAGTAATGAGCAAGAAGAGTGAGAACAGATGGGTTTCAGTTAAAGATCTGGATTTACAAACATTTCCGGTGAAGATTTATGATGCAAGTCTATATATAAAAACAAACTTTATGTGCTGTGGTGTTGTTGTGTAATGCCATATTTAGGCATAAGCGTGGTAACTTCTGCTGAATCTGGCTTTTGATGGCGCACTGATTTTGTAATGTAAGAAGAGGCAGGTGTGATCAACCCTAGCTTCAGAGTACCACCCCTGAAGCCCCATTCTCCTTCAAAAATGTATTTTATTTGAGCTTACAACTTGACATTGTTTTGTCAAACTTACTTTCCATTCACTGGCCATGTTCGAGTGATGTCACTGACGTAACCGAAGTATTCACAACCACCATCAAGCAGCACAAGTTCACCATCCTGATGCAGGAGGGAAACCGGGAAAAAAATATAATTTATGTTATTTAATCATTACTTTATGAACCAGGTCCCATTTTCAGAATGATTACTTTACCCGTATAATCTGGTTATTGTTTATGTAGTGAAGAGTATTGGCTCGATTCCCTCCGGCAACCACAGGAGGATAGGCCAGGAAGTTGGCGCCGTGGATCCGATTCTCGAAATCAAACTGGAATAAGATTTTTAAGAAGTTATAAAAGGTCTCTATACTTGAAAAGTGACGGTTCATGTTTGCTGTCATCTGTTATACCATTAATATGCTTTCACAAAACCTGTTAGTAGCTATTAGTATACTACTCTGTACTGGCTATAATTAGTATATAGTACTATAACTATAACACTAATTGTCTCTAACTTTATTTCTGAAATTCAGACAGTTACTTTTCCCTCAGAGGCATTTAAGTTTGAGTTCATAAATATTTTATTCAAAAGGATAAATCCTGAGCACTAGTATTTCAGTCTGCTGCGTACTATTAACACTTTTTTAACAGGCCTCATGTGATAGCGAGGCAGTGAAGAGCCACACAGAAGGTCAGCAAAGATTTTCAGTTTACCTTAGCAAAGAGCACAGCTTCATCCACGTCTCCATGAGACAGAGCCATCGTTCTCCTAAAAGCCTGAAAGACAAGGACTTCAGTTGGAGCAGGTGCAGTGTTCATCTATGTTAAAAAGAATCCCCAGAAGTGTTGGATAAAGTGGTTAAATTACATTGTTACATAACAATACAAGCAAATGAAAATACTGCCCCATTCCCAGCCATTTATAAGTAATAATAAAGTATTTAAAGTAATTTAAACCCAACCTGTGCTGTGATTCGACCTGCTTCTTGCATGAGAGCCACCTCGGCCGAGCTCTTGAGGGCCCTGAGGGAGTGTATGAGGGGCCTGAGAGATTGTGGCATCGGCCCTGCCTCCAGGACAGGATTCACATGAGCCTGGTGGAGCCGAGGGTGGGCAGGCTGAGAACTATCGTACCAAAGCAGAGAGCCTGGAAGAGGATCGAAGAGGAGATTAAAAGGGCTGATGGTGAAGTTAAGGTCCTAATTAGTTAGTAGTCAAATGTCTGCCTTTTCAAAATAAAAAAGCAAAAATGTAAGGATTGGATTAAACAGTGTTATTGCCAGAACCTGTAATATAAGCCTACCCAATTTTGTGGGTTTACAGGTTACATTAGAAAAACACCTCTTCAGTACTATATAATATAATAATAATCCTTTTCTCTTCTGAAGCAAATACTGTATGCATATAATATATAACATAATATAAAGTATAAATTTAAAATGTATCGTTTACATCTATGTGAAATCAAAGCCCCATTCTTTCAAAAATTATAGCAAATTTCAATAAATCTGCCACTATTGTCACTGTAACCTGAGTTCTGTGAAGAGATGTTTCTGTGAAGAGATGTTTCTGTGTTAAATAAGAGATGTTAAATATTTGTCCCCCACCTTTAAGGGTCTTGAGCACAAGACCCAGTTCTTCAGTGCTATGAACTCTCTCTATGCCAGTCAAAGCAGCCGCCCCATCCTTCCCTGAACGGGGTCCGTCCCACAGCTCTCTCCCCGGGTCTCTGCGGGGGACGAACAAGATGGCCTGATCTGGTCGCCCTTTCCCGTGAAGAACCAAGGCACTGTCAGGCTCTAGGATGCCACTGAGGTAGAGGAAATCCTGTGAAACATTTGGTAAGTGGTTAACTGGCGAAGCCTTGCTAAAATTACCCTCAGTAACCCAACTGACATATTCAGCAACATTTCAGTATATGTTGCTTGCTGTTGTGTTGGAAAACCCACAAAGGAACAAGAAGATTAAACTGAGGATGGAGAAATGCAACATGAAAGCAAATATGCCAGGTAATATACCTGGTTCTGGTGGAAGGGGTAAGGGATGTCATTGGTCATGTAGCGGGTTGGATGGGACAAAACAATGACCACATGAGTGCTGGAGGACGCGGAGGGTCCCAGTCTGTCTCCCTGGGCCTCGATAAGTGAGGCCAGCCTGTGTCTGCGAAGCTCGTATTCGGTCTGGCTCAAGCCTGGGGTCACCTCACCTGAGGAACAGAGACCGGATGTATGGTGTTTCAGGGTTAAACCGCAGCTCATCACCTTCTGTAGCGTAAAAAGCGCAAGACCACGTGCATTGCAGGTTTTCCCAAAAAAGTGTGAACGTACTAGTCCAGCACTCCACTGTAGAGAATACTCACCATGTTTGATGAGGTGTGGATGAGTGAAAGGGCTGGGCTGGCCCAGGTACCGAGGTGGAACCGTCTTTGGTTTCAAACCTCCTGGTTTCACAGAAATGTTTCTGCACGGGCACCAAATACACCCTACACACAGCAACACAACATAGATAACAAAAACTCTTGCACTGGGAACCAAAGATACTGCTTCTGCTTTAACCATGATTTGTTCCATCAGCAGTCAGATAATGTTTTACAGAGTAGAGCTTCACGACTGGGTGATTTTAAATTAACCAAAGATATATTAGCACTGGCATACAGACGTCGGCTGATGAGTGACAAGAAATTGCAGAAAAGAAATGCAAAAAGATATGTTCTCTATCTCTTAGGATAGTGGCAGCTGATTAAATGAAACAAGCTGGGGAGTTCAGAGGTCCTGGTGTCACTGTTAATGACTTAGAAACATCTGAAACAGGGGCCCCAGACACTGCTTTGTAGTAAGGGATCACACGTCCAACAGAAACTGTATTTTACAAACTCTTATTTTTCAGTGCAAAATCCTAATATGAAAACTAATTAGTAAATGTCAAATAGATGTAGGGGACAAAAGTTACTCATATCTTCTGAATGTAGTGGAGTGGAGATATAAAGCTGCAGAAAACTGAACTATTCTAGTAAGTATGTTGAAAATACCTTAAAACTGTACTTCCGTAGGGTACTTGGCGACCAAACGTAACAACACCGAACCGGGCTCACCTGGACTCCACTTGCGCCGCGGAAGCAGCCTGACGGCAGACCTGACCAAGGTGCTGGCTGAGGGCAACATTGTTGCTGCAACTGGAGGACATCGATCAGTGACAGTCGGTCACAGCATGTCTTTCCGCTGTGAAGTGTTACAGGCAGTGAAGAACAAAGTACTCAGCTAACACCGAATATTTACGGACACGCGTATCTGTATGTTGTTGCCTACCAATGTTAAAATCTCCCCAAAATACACTTATATTTCCATTCGGTTGGTAGTTATCCTGGCTAGCTTGCTGCTCTCATGAGTGCTAGCCACGTTCGTATGCGAGCTCGGGAATTTGTTGCCCTGGATTAGGCTTTCCAGGCGGAGGCACTTAATCCCGACACCGGGGAACGTTTCCTCGAAACGGTAAGAAATGGGCTTTGAGGTACGTTTTCCTTCGTTAGGTGTGTCGGAGGCGTTACCCAATCAGTATGGACGAGTTTATAAACCCCTGTAATTTAAAAAAAAAAAAAAAAAAAAAAAAAAAGTACGCATGCGTAACACAACAGCGTTTAAATAAACGTTTAGCTTCGTTTTGTCGGGGTGGAAAATGCCTCAGGTATTAGTTGTGAACCCTTTAAACGACCATGCCAGTTTTTTTTTTTTTTTTTTTTTGGTTTGTTTTTTAGACCATTTATGTGCACTTTAGGTTACTAGCCACTTACCTTTTTCCGTGAGACTTTTATACTATCAAAGTGTTTTCATATCATCCAGGCACCTATCCATACCACTGTGTAATGTTGATATTACCATTTATTTGTGGAAACTGTCTGAAACTTAACTGCCTTGGGGGCGTCAATTATTAAGAGTCAGTTATAACAATAATACATTTAAAAGTCTTTAAAAAATAATTATTAAGCGATAACATTGATCGCTAATACTGCGTACGTTTTCATTCTCTGAAATTAGCCCCTGCAATTTAGTTTTAGTTTTAATTTAGATGTAGTACAGCTTTTATTCTGTTTGGGATGGTGAAGTTGCATACATCCTGAAAGCTGCCTGACAGGCCAGGCTCAGGGTAACATATGCCCGGTGTCTGTCGGTGTGTCCCACAACTCGCCTGAATGAAAACAGAGGAGCGACGTCACTACCAGTGAAGCGGTGGTGATAAAGGTCTCTTGCAACCTTGCTCTGTGGTACTTCTTCTCGGGTGTCAACGGTGTACATCTTCGATCAGGTACGTTTCCCTTCGATTACTGAAATTTCTGGCTGCAGCTCCGAAGGGTTTCCCCGTTAATTTGGGCCCGTACTGCAGCTAGCTACCGACGGTATCATGCGCTTAACAGTCATCGCGTCACGGACCGATTCACGTTTCCAGAAACTTCTGGCTTGCGAACATTAAATTAGTCATTAATGTTAGTCAGTGCATGGTGATTTGCACGTACTGTTGGGTTTAAGTGAAGTGTGGAGTGATCACAGCGAGGCTGTAGCGGACTCTCATTCAATCCGTGCTGGTTAGCGTACCTAGCTTACTGCCGCTGGCTTGAACGTTGGCAGTTGATCATGTTGAAACAAGCCAAACTCGGTTAAGCTGTTGATTGTTTTCCTCTCTTGTTTTCCCCACATGCAGCGCGCTGTGTGCTGGACGTGACAGAGCAGCATGGACCCACGAAAAGTGGCAGAGTTGAAGAGCTTCGTGCAGCTGTGCGAGTCCAACCCCGCGATCCTGCACCTTCCAGAGATGAGCTTCTTCCGGACCTGGCTGCTGAGGTCAGTGCAGCAAAAATGAGCAAAATTCACTGGTTCTAGCTTCTCCGGTATTAATATTTTCTGGCGAAATACTGTTGAACTGACAAAACAATTTGAAGACATCACCACAGTCTCTAGAAACTGTTTACTTACATTTTTAGACTTCATGTTTAATGGAGAAAATATGTGTGGAGTAATTAGTGATTTATTATATGAGGATGTTTATGTTTAAATACACATTTCACGATGTAAAGTAAATTCTCTGGGAAATCAATTGAAAAACTGCTTTTGGGAACAGTTACATCATCTGCTTTGATTAATCCAGAAATGTGAGGACCTGAAAAATCGGGGTGGTGGCTTGGCTCACTGAATTGTTCTCCATAACTTTTATTTTGCAGCATGGGTGCAAAGCTCCCTCCCCCACCCAAGACAGAGGATTCATGCCAGGTGATGAAGAAATATTATTGTGATACTGTTTGTTTTATATTTTTGATGATTATATTTTGTCTTCTGTATTTTATTTTTTATTTTTTGGTCTGGCAGTTGATGTGTTGCCTCTAAGTTTTCATGCTCATCACATCTTGCTGTAAACAGAGTACTCTCTGACTTGTAGGGTGGCTGTCCTTGTGGTCCTCCCCCTACATCCACTTCACCTCCTGAGCCCGAGCCTCCACTACTGTCCGAGAGTGAGGAGAGTGAAATAGGTTTGTCCATCTCAACCCTTAACTCAAAGTCTCTTTAATCACAGCTCTGGACTCAGGGGTCGGTTCTCCACAGGTAGACTAAATTTTCAGTTACTGGTTTCTTTATGTCTGAAGACATGTCGTGAACTTGACCAGCAGCTCCTTAGCTTAGCTTAGCATAAAGACCCTAAACAGAATGTAAACAGCTAGCCTGGCTCTGACCAAAGGTAGCAGTTTAATCTGTACAAAAACTACATCCAGCCAGCTAACAGCCCAGCACATAACCCCCAGCAAAACAGTGAATTGTTGTTTCTTATTTTCTCACCTCTGGACAGAGCCAGTCTGGCTGTTTCCCCCTGTTCCCAGTGTTTATGCGAAGCTAAGCCAACTGGCTGCTGACTGTAGCTACAAATTTCACACACAGACATGAGTGTGGTATCAATAAATCAGCAGTCACTGATTGCTTGGCTCTGTTTTTTTTTCTTGTTTGTTTTTTAGATCAATTGTTTATTTGAAGAGAATTTCATAAATGTTTAGCAAAAATGGTTCTAAAAATGTACATACCGTAATATTTAAATTTATTACTTTGAAGAGTAATGGATATTGTTTATGGGGCCCAACAAGAGCTTGTTGTCAATGTTGGATTTATCTGTCTGCTTTTTCAGAAATTGAGAAAGACGGAGTGATTGAGCCAGACAACGATGACCCTCAGGAGATGGGAGAGACTGAAAACACTGAGGTAAAACGTTTAGCTCTTCTGTAATATCTGCTAATCGTTTGTACATGGACTCAAAGTCAAACTTTGTTCTCTCACGTGAAAACCGAACAGTTTATTAAGGAGATTCCAGGCCTGGGAAATATCCAAAATTCCAACATCTGTGTCCTTGTACTTCCTCAGGTCACAGATGAGATGATGGACCAGGCCAATGAGAAGAAGATGGAGGCTATTAATGCTCTGGGAGAAGGTAGGTTGATATTCTGTTCAGAAAACAGAGCCTGCAGAATTGAATTTATGCTCTTTCTCTCTTTTTTTTTTAAACATATTTTTTCTTTTTAAGGTGATCTGCAGAAAGCTCTGGATCTTTTCACTGAAGCCATCAAGCTGAACCCTTGCCTAGCCATCCTGTATGCCAAGAGGGCAAGGTGAGCGTCGCCAGTGTATTTCATTCAGGTTATTCACTGCGTGTTGAGTGTTAAAGTATTGTTCAGTCTAATCAGCTGTCTTCTTGGTGTTAGTGTCTACATCCAGATGCAGAAACCCAACGCAGCCATAAGAGACTGTGACAGAGCCATCAGCATCAACCCAGACTCTGCACAGCCTTACAAGTGGAGGGGAAAAGCTCACAGGTACATTTCTGTTTAAAAATAAGAAAGACATTCTCCAGTGTGTCAAGCTAACAAACACCCAGCTAAGAGGTTACACCTTTTTACACGTGTGCGACATAACCACACCCTCAGTGTAAACACTCGCAGGTGTAATGCACCTCAACTTGTTTGGCAACTAGCATTTAATACAGTATATGCCATTCAAAAGAGAAAAGGTTCATCTCAGTATAAACATCCTATACTAGACTGTTACTGCAACACACCTACAAGCAAAATGCAACAAAATGCAATGGAAACAAACTTAAGTGAATAAATCGTTCACTCATGACGCATGGGGTGTGATACTCACGTAACGTGGCGGATGGAAGTGTTCAGTAATTCACATTGGCTTTTGCAGAGCTCTCTTAAAGTTTGGCTAGATGGAAACTCACTCATTGTAAGCACAATTTCTGGGGGGAAAAAGGTTCAGAAAGCACAGATGGATTTCATGCCTGTGCTCTTTTCTGTTTACAGTGTAGCACCACGATTGATCGCACCATCTGACACTGATATCAGATTTTTTTTTTTTTATTGAAACCATGTCACAGTGTGACATGGAATGAACTTGCAAGATTGCTATTATCTCAAAGCATACTGAGGCCTTCAGGTTAACGTGAAATATGTTTGAGGATGGCTGAAACATGAACTGCACAGCCCTCGAGAATCAGTGAATTCATGCAGTTTGTTTCTCCATGCCATCCATGCTGCTTGTGCCATCTGCTTGGTGATGGGACAGTAATGTATTTTGTTCACTGCCTTGTGTGCACTTGTGTGTGTGTGTGTGTGCTGCTGCAGGCTGCTGGGCCACTGGGAGGAGGCAGCCAGGGACCTGGCCACAGCCTGTAAACTGGACTATGACGAGGACGCCAGTGCGATGCTGAAGGAGGTCCAGCCTAAGGTATAGTGTCCAACAAGAAAGGGAATAAACAAACTTTGCTGCAAAGCAGCTCCTCCAGAAACCCACGGTGACCGACGGGGAATCACAGATGATTCACGCAGCTTTGAGTTTGTGGTACATGTGGTCATACTTGTCGTTCTTCCATTTCTTTGCAGGCCAACAAAATCATGGAGCACAGACGTAAATACGAGCGCAAGAGAGAGGAGAAGGAGATCAGGGAGAAACAAGAGCGGATAAAGAAAGCGAGAGAGGAGCACGTGCGGGCTCAGAGGGTGAGCTGCTGTGAGGATTTCCTATTTCAGACTTGGAAAAACACAATCAATGGCCCTTTTAAAGTTGAACTCCTCTGCCAGCACAGTCAACAGTTAACATGCTAATAGGCAGAAGGTGCTTAGAGACGCCACATAGAAGCCCAAAGACACAACAGTTTTTCTTTTTGAAACAAGAACCCTGTGAAAGTGTCTTAAATATGCATTTGATGGCTACACACATGACGTTGCGCTAAAAGGCTGAGTTGTTTCTTGGTTTCTACGTATCCCATACAACCATTAACATTTTCATAATAACAACAATGAGTTTTGAGCAGGCTTTGTAAAATAACAGAAGAAACTTCTGGCAGTTCCTGAACATCTCCTGAAACACGTCCCATTCTTTTGTCTCTCAGCAGGAGGAAGAGGCCCGACAGTTCGGAGGAGGATTCTTCCCAGGTAAGAGAGCGAAACCAAGACAGTCCGTTACATAATGGGATGAGATACACACCCTAAAGGCCATAATAAAAGAGAGGGAGATTAAAAAAAAAAAAAAAATATATATAT
>JBBMJY010000010.1:15176737-15236241 GCA_037833715.1 Toxotes lorentzi
TTACCCTTTGGAAAAAGGATTAGTCACGTAATTTAGTAAATAAGTTAATAAGTGTCATTGTTGTTCTGCAGGTGCTGCTGGGTTCCCATGCGGAGGCCCTGCTGGCATGCCAGGTCTCGGTGAACTCCTGAAGGATCCAGAATTGCTCAACGCCATAAAGGTGACTTAAGATCTCAAAGCAATAGTTTGATGTTTTATGAAATATGGTTATGTGCTTTCTCCCTGAGAGTTAGATGAGAAGATCGATATCAGTCTCAAGTTACACCAAAGGAAACAAAGAGTATTTTTACATGTGATAGTTTGTTGAGGTGGGTCTTTTTGAGAGCTCTGGAGTAGGCAGGACACAAAATACATAATCATCATCCCCACTTATACTGGGGGGGGTTTGAGCATGTTTTAATTCCACACACCAGATCATGTGCATTTGAGCCTTTGGCAGCGCAACACACTGATGGACTTCTGTTACACACTAAAAGAGATTAAAAAAGCTGGAGGGGGACGATCCTGTCTACACAACCAACAACCCATGTCCTCTCACAGCCACTGCACCATTAGGGACAAAATCAGTAAGCTCTAACATGTTTTCTCCCCCAAAAGACTAAAGTCACAAAGTATTTGTGCAGATTCGGGAAGTTTTTCAAACAGTTGATCAGTTACCCACAATCCTGCTTCTGATCAGTGTTACT
Source organism: Toxotes lorentzi (assembly GCA_037833715.1). Lineage (NCBI taxonomy): Eukaryota > Metazoa > Chordata > Actinopteri > Toxotidae > Toxotes > Toxotes lorentzi. Next base: position 15,177,424 of record JBBMJY010000010.1, read on the forward strand.
GCTGCTTGTACAGGGACAGTAGGGCTGTAGGTTTTATGTGACATCATATTGTTGTGCCGTCTTCTTCTGCAGTGGTTTAATGGCAGCTGTTTATCTCCATGAACCAAGTCCTAATATTTGCATAATGGTTTATGATGTAAAAATGCATTCATTCATATTTTCATTTGGGGCAGACTGAGTTATGTGCTATCACCTTTTTCCAAATGAACCCCGCCCACTCCAAATCGGTGAGGAAAATTAAAGCCAAAAACAGATACACAGGAATCTGTCATGTGACAGAACAACAAAAACTGCCCCTCTCATAGTAAGTCTTTAAAGCTGATCTGGAAATGCACTGTGTGAATAAAGGTGACCCTGTTTCCCTTCTCTGTTAAACTCCAGGACCCTGAGGTGATGGCTGCCTTCCAGGATGTGGCGCAGAACCCATCCAACATCTCCAAGTACCAGAACAACCCCAAAATCATGGCCCTCGTCACCAAGCTGAGTGCCAAATTTGGAGCTCCACCGCAGCCATAGACAGGAAAGGACCAAAGTGGAGAGGAGAGGAGAGGAGAGGAGAGGAGAGGAGAGGAGAGGGGAGGGGAGGGGAGGGGAGGGGAGGGGAGAGGAGGGGAGAGGAGGGGAGAGGAGAGGAGAGGGGAGGGGGGAATGGATACGTGGTGAAAACAATCTGGAGAGCAACAAGCGCTTTTCAACAGTTATTCCACTGTGTGCAGATCAAACATGGGAGCAGGTGACACATTACTCGGTGTGATGTAGAGAAAAGTGGGGCTACTTTTTAAATGTTCTTAATCGGCCTGTTAGCACTTAGCAACGTCTCAACAAAGCAACCCGATGGTTAGGAGTCAGGTCTGATACTTAGACAACCCCTCTGACGCGTCTCAGCTGAGACCTCACATAACCACAGGTTAACCTTTATTAACCTGTATCTGGAAAACCTAAACCGGGAGCTCCCGCATTAAGACGCTAGCTCACAAACATTTTTACAGCCATTTATTACACGGTGATGGTTTAGCTACTGTTTTTTTTTTTTTCTTTCTTTCTCTGAACAGAGCCGAACTCTCACACACAACTGTCGGCACTTTTTGTTAACATATCTATTACTATTACAAATGCAAAAAAAAAACCATACTGATCCTGATGTCTGACCCTGTTGGAAATATAATGATTCACAATAATAAAACCTCTGTTCCTGCAAAACAGGTTGGACATTCCTTCCTAGTTCAGTTCTTTGTTTCTTTTACATTACAGTCATCTTGATCTTCACAGTCATCACACTGATTTTACACATATTCAACACCTGAGCTTCTCCTTGAGGCTCCTCACTCAGACCTCTGTGGTCTGCTGACATCAGTTCAGGTTTTACAAACAACACACTGAAAGCTTGTATGTGGGTTTAATTTAAATCCACTGTTTTACATATCAGGCTGTTTCTTGTGCGGATGAAATTAAACCAGACTTAACCTAACCCTGATAGTTGTAGTTTAACAGTCTTGGGGGCAGTATAAAACTGGACTATAGGCAAAAAAAAGCCAGATTTGAAATATTTCCATTAATACCAACTCAAATTATGGTTATTCAAAATTGTAAAAAAAAAGACTGTTTTGGGTCTTATAGTTGAACCATTTACTCATATTTTGATAAAACATTCACTGTTTCCAGATTCTCAAAAGTGAGGATTTCTGCTTAGCTCTGTTGTGTCTTGGATTTTGTCTTTGGTCAGACAAAACAAGCTATTTAAAAACATTGCCTTAGAAATTATGAACGGCATTGTTCAGTATTCAATAATATGGCTGTAGCTAACAATTATAGGCAGAAAAATGAGGTGGTTAAACACCATAAAACATGTTTTTTGGCAGACTTCAGAATTCATTTGCTCATTCTGACAAAATTTTACTAAATAGGATAAAATGATGAAGTGATGATATTTTATATCTAAAAGGTCTAAGGTCAACTTCGCTGTCACATCGTAATGTTTTCTGGCCAGTATTCAACACCATAGCTAAGGGAGTATTGAACTGGTGACACTGGTCTTGGGTGCCCACCTTGAGGCTGTGGTGATTATATAGATCCTCCCCCCCCTGCCGGGCTGAAAATGTGTGTGAAGCGTCCAAGTTTTAGAATTTGTAGCTTCTTTGCAGCAACATCCATCTCTGAAGCATCGTCTACAGTCACAGCTACAACTGTGTGTCCTATCAGAATGAGCTTTATTGGCCGAGCATGTGAACAGACACAAAGAGTTTGACTCTGGCGTTTGTTTCTCTCCATAAACTTACTCTCAAATACTGTGAGCTTAACAACGCTGCATCAGTTTTATTTATATATCCCTACATCACAAACCAAAAAATACATTTAATACCTTTCATTAAATTCCTTTCAGTCCTCACTACATAATTTATATGAGTCTGGACAGACATGGATGTAAACTGCAACTTGGCAGGTTGGTAATTCTAGTTTCCTCGCATCTCTAGGTCAAACTTGTCATGATATCATAAAATCCAAGTGGGTGTTATCAAATAACTTACTTTGTCTGACCAGTACTTTAAACTATTCACTTCACAGTCAGAAATAAAGCAAGTATCCAAATCCTCAAAATTCAGAAGCTGGAACTTGAGAATTATTGAAATTTATGGTTGAAAAATGATGATTGATTATCCAAATAGTGCTCTCTAATGGTTTCAGTTCTAATAAATAATACAAAGATAACTGTTGGTTGCAGCCCTTGTCCTTTTTCATTAAATTCATGGATCATAACAGTCCACTCTTTATGTGTTTTTAAACTTGAACTGAATATGTGAGTCCTTACAGGTGCAGTAGTTATCCTAGGCCCAGAGGGACAGTGGGTCAACAGGCCTCTTAATCTGCCCGGTGCATTTGTCTTTGAGCCAGAGGATTACTGCTCTATAACACGTGGTTGGTCCTGGCTCTCCTGAAGGCCTGAATCACCGTGTCACAACTGAATTTCTCTCACTGTGACAGCTTTTCTCCAGCAGCTGTAAATCAGTGGCTCTCTTATATTCAAACATTAACACACTGAACTATCAGAAACCCCTACAAACCGCATAAGCAAACCAAGCTCCAGTTTTGTGACAACATTCATGTTTATTTCTGTACTTACAACATACCAAAACAAAGACATGGGCATAAAATAACAACTAGGATTTGGGAAGAAATAGAGAAGAAGTAATGGTGATGCTTGTAGAACCCAAGACAGGGGTTAACAACAATACAGCTAGTGTCCATACCTGTGAAAATACAACAAACGGAGAGACAAACAAAGGATGTTGTCAATACAGCTGTTCATTCCAACAAACGTCCACAACTTTTCACTGTCTGAGGCAATGAGTGAGCAACTGTTAGACTGCACTGTTAGAATAATCCACAGATTATGAAGAGTCGTACATCTGTACGACACTTTCAAGAGTGACACTTGAATCCCCAGGTAATGATACTCACTTCTGAAACTCCCACTCCCTGTTGTCCAGAGGGCAAACCTGTCTGGTTTTCAGCCAGCGAGAAATACAGTGGAAATGGAAGGCGTGCTGGGAAAGGAGAAAACACAGGTCACTTCACAAAGCTCTTGCATTTTTTGTGAGATTTCCAGAAATTTTAATATTCACTGAGATAGTCTTCAAAATCCCCTACAGTTTTAGTTCTACCAAGACTGTTGATATGTCAAATGGTGCACAATGCTTTGTAGACTCTGTGCCATGACTCTTCTTATTAATTATTATTAGGGTGTGTTCAGACAGAAAGCGAAGCACATTTTCACCTTGTATCATTCACAAATCTGACCACTGGGCTGTATGTGTTTATGTCAGAGCAACATTTCCCTAAGTGCATGTTTAATTACAGTTATCTGATCATAAAGAGTTATAAGTCATTTTCAGATTCAAATGGTGCCTCACCTTAGAGGGACGATGAATCAGAATGTTGCATTCACTTGTAAAATGTAATGAAAGCCTAAAACGCCTTAGTGTTTTAAAGCCCCTAACCAGCATTAAAGGGCTCAGCAATCACACTGAATCATGATCAGATGCTGATTTCTCGTCTTTAAAATTAGCGCTAGACATAGAGGCGGACATGTGAACTCACATTGCACACACCCCAGGCTACTGTACACTCCTCAGAGGTTGCAGAAGCTTGGTTGGCCTGGCACTCTATACCTGATGGGTGAAGGAGAAATGCGTCAATAGATGCAATTTTACAAAACTGGCTCACAGGTCTGATGAATGGCACATATATCCTAACAACTTGTTAAAGCTCAACATCTCTGTTGACTCCAAAACTGTGTGAATGTGAACTCACAGAGATCCATGATGTGGTTCCGACAGATAGCACAGTTATCCACCACAATGTCCCAGGCCCACAGGGCCACAGCATTCCACTGGTGAGAAATCAGAAACGAAAAAACAATTTAATTTCACACATCCTGACACTGTGTATGTGCGATAATAACTACTGCTGCCTTCAGAGGGTATTTACACAAAGAACATTTGTAAAAACAACAACAATCGCAAAAAGAGTAATATGGATATAATGAAGCATGCAAAATGTAATTCACTAGGACAAAGAGTTTAAATATATATTGATATTTTGAAATTGGTTGTTATGTAGCTTTTACATTAAAAGATTCAATTCTAAGACATAAAATGCATCACAATTTAACCAGTTCACCCACGTCGCTATAATAATAACTAATAACATTACTGTCATAATATTATTCAAACTGATACTACTGCGTTACATGAACCTGTTTTTTAAATGTGAGGCTCCCAAAACGCTTTAATAATCATTTGTAACTTTTTGTTACTTTGGCAAGTAAACAAGAAGTTCGACAGTACCTTGTTCTGGGTTGGGCCTATAGCCTGGTTCTATCATTCTAATTCTTAATATTCAGAGCGGATCATAAACATTTTGTAATTTATGTTACCGGCTTACTCTTTTTAGGGGCTACCAGTGCTGAGAATACCGTTTAGCTAAGCTAACTTAGCTCGTAGCGGTTAAGAGCTATGGTGTTATCCGACTACGTTAATTAAGGCTAAACGTTAACGTTGAGCTAGATTCTCTCTTTTGTTGGTTACACCGTGGTGAGGGTTGGTGGGCTTCATCCCATCAGAATGGGGTTTTCTTATCAGAATTTTAGCTTTCCCCCGAAAGAAGAAGTGCAAATTCATGCCCTGTGTGAGGAAGGCTATGTTAGCATCTAACGCTAGTGTAGATCGAGTTAGCGTTAGCATGCTAAACGGCAGGTAGCTAGTTGATGGAAGTGAGCTGCGTTAACGCTCATTTGGCGCTGCTGACAGATTATACAAAGTCTTTACACCTCAAAATAGTTCGAGTCAGCCATACCTTCTTTACTTCAAATCGCTTCTTGCTTGCTCCGCTATTTGTGCCGCTCGGCGTATCTACATCCATAGCTGCTGCCATCTTGAATGGACAAGTTTGGTGTGACGAACAAGTTACCCGGAAGAAACCCAGCAGTTTCCGTAGGGGATATTAGCGCATTAATCGCGGATCTAGATTTTTGTGTCAGTATATGCTTATTCTGCAGAGGAGTTAATTATGCTATATTTTTTAAAAGGACTGCTACGTTTGTCATTTCCGTTAAGGAAAGCGCGCAAAACGTTAGGTTCCACCGAGATTTGAACTCGGATCGCTGGATTCAGAGTCCAGAGTGCTAACCATTACACCATGGAACCACTGTTCGAGCAGACGAATTATACATTTATATGGTAATCCATTAATATCTATATGGCCGTGGTAAACTGTGAAGTAGAAAAGGCGGAACTCATCCTCATGCAGGTGACATGTATCAATACAGATGCCAGGTGTCAATATCTAATTATGACTAGCAGTGTATAATAATTTTATTTCACTGTAGCTCTCAGTTGGACACAAAACACCAAACTAACCAGAAATCACCTTTATTGGTCTGACTGCTGTATATTCACATGTATATTAGAAAAATTCACACTTAATTTTTTATTCATCATTTATTGTAGTTTTTTAGACGGCCTTGACAGCCTGAACTCGATGATCAATGGGGCCATGTTGAATCCTGTTACTGTCACATGTACTGTATATCTCCATCAGGACTATTATGGTCAGATAACAAAGAATGCCTGTAAATTCCCCATAGAGATGTCATCTGAAGAGCTTTAATTAAAAACAAGAAGAGCATCTTTACACTTAGCTGAAATAAACTCATTATCATGATACCAGGGCTAAACTGAAAAAAAAAAAAACTGAAACTGACTGAATTCAATTTGCTTTGTTCACTTGTTACAGTGTCTTCTTGCTCTTTGCCACTTTTGGTGCCACGGGTTTCCTCTGTGGCTGGCTCTTGGTTGGTTTGGACAGTTTCGCTTTGGGCTTTGCAGGTCTAGCTTTGACTCCTGGGGCTTTCGAGAGGCTGGGTTTGGGTTTTTTCACTTTTGGGGTTCTGGGTTCCTCAACAACTTTCTGATCCGGAGGAGAGTTGCTTTCTGGGCATGACGCAAAGACCTGGACATCCCTGACCTTCTGACCCCTGAGCTCTGGAGGGTGGCCACAGGTGGCGATCACCTCCAAACTCACATTCTCCATCCACCTGAGGCACAGGTAAAAAGAGACAGAGGGAGACAGAATATCACATAATTATTGTGAAAAATGTAGCTTTTAGTGAATTGATTTCTATGTGTCCGTGATCACTGTAGCACCTCTCTCAGTAGCAGCAGGCCCTCAGGCATTGAATGTTTTACTCCTGAACACTTAAGCAGTAGTGATGCAGGTGCATGTGGATCTCTCTACCAGCTGTACCACCCTGCTGCCTTGATATTAAAAATACTTAATTACACTTCAATTGATTCACTAATAACAGCTCGGATTATTTCCACAAGAATTATGTCTGGTGAACTTTCTTTGCCAAACCATTTGCAAAACCCAAATTCCAGTGAAACTCTGCACTGACCGGCGTAGGGGCAGCAGAGCACAGTCACAGAGCAGGGGGTTGTCCTGCAAGTCGACCATCTCCAGGCCAGTGAGTGGGCTCAGCTCAGGAAGCTGCTCCAGCTGGTTTCCTCTCACAGTCAGAGCCTTCAGCCCTGGGCCCAGCCCCGCCAGAGCATCCCTGGACATCTGGATGGTGGTACAATTTAAAGATCTGATCAGCAACGGGTCCTGCTTTTTGAGCTGGGAGCATGAATATGGCCTCAGTGTTGTGAGTAATATTAATACAATACTTATTTCTTTGCAATCAGAAATACTGTAGCTCCCCACCACAGACATGACTGCTACAATGCAACTATGCCACCTCGACCCTTTTCTGGAGGAAAATAATGTCCTTCAGCCACAACTGTCCATAGTACATCGCTGTACAACTGCTGTTGTGGATAATACTGTTAATTTGCTTGATAAAAAGCAGTATTGTGAGTCCCTCAATAACTAAATTCAGATCTCAAAAAATATGTCTTGGCAGTGATATTCTTCAAAGCATGTTAAAGGCTCAAAGAGGGTTATGTTAGGGGGCATATTTGCTTGACTGACAGGTATCAGACTATCACACTCAGCCTTGGTGTTGAAACCTATTGGTGAAATCACAGCTCCAGCCTCCACATTTTTCTGCACGTTATTGTTATATCAAGTACATAATAGATTTTTAAAACTAAAAAGAAGTAAAGAAAGTGTATTCACATTCTGGAGAGGCGGAGAGAGGAACAATGCAGGAGAAAACATAAACTTGGTGCAAAGGACACTTGGGAGGTGCTGTTATGGATTCTCGTACCTTCCCTGTGCCCATCTGATCCATGTAAAGCCTCTTCAGACGTTGGGATACGGGCTGGAATGCGTTTGGCCCCACCCAACGGATTGAGTTGTGAGACAGGCTGAGCTCCTCCAGATTACGGGCCTCGGACAGAGCGGGGGTTGGCACCTCTTTCAGCTGATTTGAATCCAGGTGAAGAGTACCTAGGAAAGCTGAGTCCAGAGCACCCTTGGCAATAGAAGTAATGGTGTTATTGGTCAAGTAAAGTTCCCTCAGTTTAGGGGTTACTGAGGACAGCAAACCAGCGGGCTCTAGTTTGGAGATGGAATTTCGCTCCAGGTGTAACACAAACAGACTTGGTAAGAGTGCCAGAGCTAGCAGAGACACAAAGAGATAGAAAATATCTGTGTTTAATACATACGTATGTACCATGTCAATTCCTGTGACTGTTATTCACACACACAGCCAGACGGACTTGTTTTGATTAACCACAGACCTGATCCAGGGAACTGTGCCAGCCGGTTCCCTTCCAGGTGAAGGTAGGTGAGCTCGGGGACTCCAGCAAAGGCTCCAGGGTCCAAGGATGTGAGGTCATTGTCAGAAAGATACAAATAAAACAGGTTTTTCATCCCCCGAAAGGCACCGCCTTCAATTTCATGGATTTTACAGAGCTCCAGGTGAAGCGAAACAACTTGGCTGGTGCCCGGGAAGCTGTTGGCAGGAAGGTAGTGGAAGTGGTTGCTGCGGAGATCAAGCAGCTGGGTCTTGGTGGGGAAACCTCGTGGGACCTTGGTGTGACCTCGACCCTCACATGTGGCATGCTGAGCTTCAACCTGGGGAGGGTCAAATCGGAATGGTATAATATAACAACATGTCAAAGTGGGATTCGTTAACAGCCGTGGACAAAATATTAAAATGTTTTACTTAAACCTTAAATAAATATTTTGGCCACTTGGGGGCAGCAAGTTATTGTGAACACAACTTTGACATGTTACTGCATTTTCAGTTAATATGACAAACCTGTTAGCAAACATTAGCACACAATATTAGCATTAACCTGATGTTGTTTCTGGCCAGTTGATGAAAAAAGTGTAGAAGTATTATCAGAAAGTATACACTCATTCTTAAGTGTGCATTATACAGAATGGCCTCTTCGAGAGAGTCATATTATTATAAATACAATATTGTTTTATGTATTATCTATTAATAATATTATTAATGCAATAACATGCAGAATAATCTGGACTAATTTGTTGGGTAGTTTTGAAAATTCAATTGATAAAGCATGTCAGATAAGTTAATCATATGTTCTGAATGTAAAATCACTAAACATAGTGGGGTGAAAAGAACAACACTTCCCCAGCAGCATAAAATGGAAAAGTATCAAAATATCACTAAAGTACTTGAGTAAATATACTTTCTACTCTGCCAATAAATAAATTAACTGGTTTACACCTGTGTTTTAACAGCTATTATAATATTTTACATTTTAGTAACTTTGATTTGATTATTTAATATGATTTTTAGGAACCTGAAATAACAGTTCCCCCAAAAAAAGCGGCTAATGTCGGAGGACTACTCTTTAACAGCGCACAAAAACTGCCCCACAAATGTGAAATAAAAAAAACAACACTCACATCACAGTCACAGTTAACTGGACACTTGACTTTCTGCGTGGGCTTGGCAGTCGGTGGCGAGCTTCCTGTGCTCTCGTTGTCCTCCTCAAACTCGTCCTTCAGCATCTCTCCCCTGCTGCGGCAGCGCAGATCCTGAGGAGCCACCGCCTGCAGCAGCTCATCTGAGAGGTGAGGAGGTCCAGCACAGGCACCCAGCAGCTTCACACCCCCAGCACTCGTCCACTCCCTCAGGGGCCGCATGTAGCAGTTGCAGTAAATTGGATTGCCTTCAAGAAAATGAATGATGATCAGGATGTATTAAAGATGTAATACATATTAAGGATGCAATCAAACCTTTAGCCCTCACAGCACTGCATGTCTAAATTTGTGTCAATGAAAAAAAAAATGTCTGAACACAGTTGTACCAGTCAGGTTGAGGCTGGCCAGCTCCTTGGGACCTGAGAGGGGCTCCAGGTAACGAAGCTGATTGTGGCTGAGGTCCAAGTGAGAGAGGAGGGGGACACGAGCCAAAGCCTGGTCTGACAGGTCCTGAAGGGACATGTGGTCCAGGTAGAGGTGTGTAAGTTTTGCCATGGAAACGGATTCCTCCCCGAGGTAGGCCATGGGGTTGTGGCTCAGGTCCAGGCGCGTGACCTCACTGAGTCTTTACAGGGAGAAAAGAGTAGAAGTAGAAACTTGAATCAGACGTATAATCTTGGACAAATTTACTGCTGGATATTTCATTAGGTACCATTTCAAGTTCTCTGTTACTTTACAGTACAACTTTCTACTAAAAACCAAAACTGAAAAATTAACACCAGTAAGATGTCTCTTACTGGTCTCATACTGGTGGGTATTTTCAGCAAAACGCCTTCAGTGATAAGACAGTTAGGTTTATTTGTCAACAGTACTTTTCCCCTGGTTACACCGTGTTTACACCCATAGCAAAACAATCTGCATTTGTTCCTATGGTGACACTGATAGGACGTGTTAAGCTGTTCCATTAGAATATTAAACTAATGTGTACAATGCCCATAATAATAATAATAATAATAATAATACTTCAAATTGTCCCACCTGGTCATGGTCTGAGTGGGGAAGAACTGTAGCTCATTGTGGTCCAGGCTGAGGCGGCTGAGGGTGAACAGGCTAGTGAACGCCTCAGGGGCCAAGTTGTTCAGGGAGTTATGACTAAGACGAAGCCACTTGATGTTGTGCAGGCCCTGGAAGAGAAGTCAGAGCATTGTGAGATCATGTTGCCCTGCATAACGATTAACTGTGGAGCATGTGTGCGGGTATGTTGCAACGTCTTGCATTTTTATCAGTGTCTGTGTGAATACTAAAAAAAAAAAATCAAACACAATAAACACAAGTCTGAGAACCTGGAAGGCCATGTTGGGGATGTAAACCAGCTGATTGTGGGTGAGGGCCAGCATGTTGAGGACGCCGAGCTGTGTGAAGGCTCCAGGCTGGATCTCCTCCACACGGTTATGGTCTAGATGCAGCTCCTTCAAAGAGGAGAGGCCGTCAAAGGACTCCTGCATGGGTCAGGTCCGAGTTAGGGCATAGAGAGAAGGAGAGAAAGAGAAAATGAGACAAACTGATACCTCTAAAATGGTTTAAAAGTGGCAGTGGTGCAGTTTTTTGACCAAAGCATCAACTTAGTCTCTTCAGTGTTGCAGTTTTGCCTTCTCCTCTCACCTGGTAAAGGACGTCAATTTTATTGTAGGCCAGGTTTAGGGAGACCACACGGCCCAGGGTCCGGAAAGCGCCCTCCTTCACCTTGATGATGTTGCAGCGCTGCAGGTTGAGGTGGGTGAGGTAGGGCGTGAGCACAAACGCCCCCCTGGGCAGCACCTGCAGGTTGTTATTCCTCAGGTCGAGCTTCACTGTAATCTGTGAGCGAGATGCATCAGAAAGAAGCTCCTGAGTGGAAGCATATCTGTCTGATAATGGTACATACATCCATGCAGCTGACAAGAACAAAACAGTAACTACTGCTGTTGAGCCCTTGAGCAGTACGACTGGCATGTAAGATATCTTAAAAGATTAAGGAAGTTTTTTACCTGTGTAAAGATTTAAATGAAAGAAATATTTGAAATTCTCCACAGCTTTCATTTCAACGTTCCTCCCTCAAACAGCTGTGTGAGGTAAAAAGTAGGCACTACACTTTACGTTTGGATTCCTCACCTCATCTATAGTCGGGGGAACCTCCGTTAGGTTCTTGCCAACGCAGGCGACTGTGAGTTTGGTGGCGTCACAGCTGCACATCCTGGGACATTTTCCTGCTTCCACGGGTAAGTTTAGTGCTAAAATCATCATGAAGACCGCAGCAGAGAAGAAAGGCATCTGTGCCAGTGAAATACGTGTTAGAAGAATGATGGTGAAAAGTCAAAGCTGTGGCAAAAACTTTAACTACAAAATCAAAATGATGAAACACTGAACTGTTCAAACAACTACTTATGATTATTTTACTTTTAAAATTAAATTTCTTGTATTTGGGTTTTTCTATTACAACACGACGACTGCATTTGAACATCGATAATGAGACTTTTTTTTAAACATGTTGGGATGCAAAGGAAAAAAAAACATTATCTGTCAAATACACTAATCAATATCTCATATGTGCACTAGAACCACCACAAGTGTCAGAGTCAGCTCATCAGGTGAAAAGTCATTTCATGAAAGAGAGAAAGTAAAATAAATAAACAGATAAATAAAAGCTTACCTTCAAGCAGAATATCACTGTCACAGCTTGGTTGGTTACACAAATTAAAGATGGATTATACGTGAATCTGCCAGTTCAGGCTTCAGTTACCTGCCGGGTAATTTCACTCTGAGTGTGTCCAGCAGTTACAGTCTGGGTTCCCGCAGGCTAACAAACAAGGCTTTGGTAAATTCTTTAGTGGTGACCCCTGATCCCTGTGCCCCCTCACTGCAAATTAACACCTTAGCTTTACATTTTCTGTCCAGTTAGAGGCTGAAACACTGGGGAAAAGCAACTGCACTGAATTTGTTGATTTAAGAGATTAACTGACTATTCTTGCTTTATGCTAAGGGACTATTTACTTCTTTGACTCCCGGGCACGAGCTATTCAAAGCGTATTTTTATTTTTGTAGTTAAATAAATAATAAAATGGTAATAATAATAAATGAAAACTTTATGCAGTGATATGCAAGGACTGTGAAAGACATCCAACACTCAAATAAGCTTTATTTTGCAACACAAATCTGAAAACTCTGCACCTTGTGCCTCATTAAAGGCAGAAAATACATTTAAACCTATTTCATCCCTTTTGATTTTGACTGTTTTGTTTACAGTCTTATTTTTAGAATATTTATAATATTGTTGTTTATCATATTTCTTGAATTGAATAAACATTCGAGAGATATATATATATAAAAAAGAACAGAATAGTAAAGTTAGATATGAAATAGAAAATGTACAACAGCTGATGCATTGAGTCCAGATCAATCCTGGTCAGAATTTTTCTAGTTTGCCCCAAAGTCTAATCTGTGCTTCAGTCCAAGACCAAGTTGTCAGTGCTGTCCTGTGCTTATGTGAGTGTTCTTGAAGAGAGTACTTCAGTAAAGTCCACACCATGAGTATAGCCTACTTCAAAACACAAAGCATTCAAGTCCAGAAAAGAGTGTGCTGCTGCTGAAGGACAGTGGTGACACAGGGAAGGGCGTCTGAGTGGAGTCTGTTCTTCTCAGGTGCTGCTCTGCTTCGTTTGCTTCAAATTTGGGCTCATGTGCCAGTTTCCAAAGGTCCATCAGTGATCAGTTAGAGTCCAGATTGTGTGTGTGTGTGTGTGTGTATCCACAGTCCTCAGCTCTCAGACCTGACTCTCTGCAGTGTTGACTGGAGGCTGTTCCTGGCGTTGCCACATGACTCCAGGACCTTGTTGTTGCTGTGAGTGGTAAACACGAACAGTTAGAGCATCAAGTCTATACATACACATACTCACATCAAATGAATTAACTAACTTAAATATATTTTTTATCCATTAACTTATGTTTATAAACAGTAAGTCTGGTAATATTTTTGGTATTTTTCCTTTTGTTAACAAATACCATGACCAAGTATCAAACCAGGACTGAAATCTTAATACTTATAACCTTAAGGGTACATTATAAGACCTTTAGTTTATGTGACAGGGGCAGAAATGTCAACATTTGTCAATTTAAACTGGGGTTCAACTATAAACACATTCAAATAACAAGAAGTTCATAAACCCATTCCACCATAAAAATAAGCAGTCACCAGAGTGCGTCCACCACCATCACTAATCGCACCGAGTGCAAACACATTCATGTACACGCTTCACTCCCCAAGGTGGGATGGTCATCTTTGTATTTTGTACCTGCGAGCTGCCAGTTGTTTGGGTCATTCTGTCACGTCCTTACCGGGACATGAAGGCCTCCAGCACAGCCACGTTCTCCTTGGGGAAGTAGTCCTGTTGGACAACGTGCTCCAAGGCGTGGAGGTGGCCGGGAACCACAATCACAGGCTTCACTTTGTCCTCACTCTGAGGACGGCAGGACAAAGGAAGCACAGATGAGAGAGGTCAGGAAATAGGAGTCGTGGAAAACTCAATGAAAAGACAGAAGTGAGAAACGAAGGTGCAAATTCAGCACACCTTGATAAGTCCAAGCAGTACTAACAATGATGATACAAAGCTGTAGCCTTGGAAGGAAGGAGTGGAAAAAGCTTTCCTCAGAAGACCGTCTGTGAGGGGTGGAGAAAAAAAACAAACAAACAAACAAGCAAAGCAGAGGTAAAGACCAAAAAAACGATTAAAAGAAAAAAAAAGGAGATGCTTTAACAGTAGACCTCAATGTAGTTCAGCCACTAAAAAATATTTTGTTCTCGGTTAAGTAGAGAGTGAAAGGAAACAGGAAGGAAGAGGGAGACGATGAATTGGAGCTGTTGATGAACAGTTAAAGGAGCAGTTCAACTGTTTAGGGAGCTTACTTTACAAGCGTTAGACAGGAAGACCAGTAACGCTCACACATCTGTCACAGCAAATCCTTCAACACAAAATTACTATAAGACACTGAAAGGCATAAAATAATATGCAACGCTTTGAGCTTTCTTCCTCATCAGTCAAATGATTTACAAGTATCTCACCAATACTGTCCAACACTGCACTCTTAACATCATAATTCTCCTCCTTGTACACAGATGCAATCTTGAGGAAGGCTTCAGCTGTTTTTGTAGCATCTGATACATCCACCTGCAAACAGGGAAAGGCGTTACCTGTTTGTTTGCATCAAGCAAGCACATGGGGTTAATCTTCCTGTAACATCCAAGCTTTAGTCTTCAAGTATCTCGTAAACAGCTCGATGCAGTCATATGAGTGAAACCTTTACCTGCTGCTCGATCAGCAAGGCCCTCTTGGCCCCCAGTTTGAGTAGTTTGTCTGGGGACGGAAAGGTGAGGAAGGAGGAAACGTCTGGTGGCTGGGGGGCCGATGCAGGGGTGGACGGCTAAAACAAAAGGGGGGGGGGTCAACAACACCAAACAAACATGGATATACAACAGCTACTATCGCCTTTGTAATACTGGACTTCGTGTCACCTGTTCTGACTGAAGCTGTTGTGCAAAAAGATATTAATAAAGGAACATGTCCTCCTAATCAAGTATTAATTAATTATATTCAGCTATTAATTGTAGCTTCACCATTAAACTCAGTTTATTAGGTGTAATTTTAAACTTGACCTGGATACATAACCGCTCAGGCTATAATCACAGATTTATCTGACCTTGTTGCCACTGCTTTCCTCTTCCTCCTCTTCCTCCTCTACTTCCTCCTCATCCACATCCTCGTCGTCGTCATCCTCCTCCTCCTCGTCTCCGTCCTCGTCCTCGTCGTCATCCTCTGGCTCACCCTCGTCATCACTGAGGCAAATAAAAAAAAAAAAAAAAAAAACTAAATCTCAGCTCATTAGTGAGGATCTTGTTCTGTGGTGAGTTGATGAAATTGCTGAAGAAGTCACAGTGGAGCAGTGTGTCAGACACTTAACGTGTATGTATCAAACTGTAGAACAGGCATAAAATGAGTACAGATGGGATTTACATAAGCCACAGGGAAGGTTGTGGTGGAGAAAAGCAGTGTGAATTAAATCAGCCTTTAATTTGAAGAAGTCTCAGTGACTTCAGATACAGAGTAAACGCACAACAAGAATATATAGAGAGCAACGTTGTATGAATAAAAGAAATAAGAAAAAGACTGATACCTAGAAAGAACGGGAGAAGAGTAATGTTAAATATGGTCAATTATATTGCAATAGCAAACAGACAGAGGGGGGGAGCCTCGTTTCTGATGTGATAAACTTACGTTTAATTGATTGTTAAATCACTACAGGTTGCACTCTTGTCTGTTGGCCTGATTACCTTCAGTTGGTTTTATGTGGAGTTCTCTTGTCTTTGCTCTGGTTTTCTTTCACAGTCCAAACACAAACAGATCAATTGTCAAATGTGTGACTCTAAATCAAGGGTATTGCTGGTTAAGGGTATTGACCAGCATCCTGTCCTGCTTCTCACCCAATGCAAGCTGGGATTCCAGGTGTCAACGACCCACAGCAGGACAGAGAAAAGATCGATGGACTTCATTAAATACACCACAGGAGCTCAGAAGTTCATCATGATTACCTGAGTGATCCTAGAAGCTCGCCCATGTTCATGCCTTCCATGGTGTCTTTCAGAGCTTTGCAGCCATCATCTCCCAGACAGTTACCTAAAAACCAAAGAGACCATATATAGTGTGGTCAGGGGAACCAAATTAAATAAAGGAGAGGATTTCTAAATGAAGTAAGTTAGTCCTTTGCAGGTTTGTACCATTCAGGTCCAGTTTCTCCAGCTGGGCTTTGTCCTTTACTGCTTGTGCCACAGCCAGAGCAGCTTCCTCTGTGATTTCTCCGAATGACAAATTCAGTTCCTGTTAAATATGACAAAATATTTACTCTGAAGGGAAGAAAAATGTCAAAATCTGACAAGAAAAAGAGGGAACAAAAATGAATTCAGGATAGAAATTACCGAAGCCTACAGGTGTGTGTGGTAATGTTTAGTCTGGCTAATTATTAGGGCTGAACGATTTATCGTTTTCTGATCGAAATTGCGATTTCAGACAACGCGATCATGTGATCGCCAAAGCTGCGTTTTTTTGCAGTGCTCTTTACTGACCCAGGATCTGCTGTCTCAACTATTTTACACATACATGCCGTCTCCCTACCTGTCAAGCTGACCAATCAGATGCTGCTCATGGACAGGTGACGCTAACCAATCAGTATAACCTGCTCCACCTGCTCCTTAATTTCTGAAATGGCTTCAGCTGGAGCAGAAGTGGAGTGATGGGATTTAATCCCCAAGAAGAACAACACGTCGGTCATTTGGGAGTATTTGGGGTTTGAGGCTGCAGACCTGCACCAGAAACAGGTACTGTGCAAAACCTGTCGCGCTAAAGTTACAACATCCAGCGGAAACACAACCAGTTTATACCGGCACCTGAAAAATCACCACAGGTATCTGCATGAGGAAAAAGTCTAGTGACAGTGATACTCAGGCCCGTAGCAGGAAACAGACTACAATTACAGCAGCTTTTGTCAGTGTAACTCTGTATGATAAGAGCAGCCGAAGACACCGGGAGATAACGACTGTTGGGCAAGATAATTTGGTAATTGTTGAATTTTGTTTTTCTTATCATTACTTATTTTGTATTTATATTTGATATATTATATTTTCACTACTTTTATTTGCACTACTTTAAGTTAAGACAGGCAAAGATGGCTCTTTCAGTTCTTCATTTGTAATTTATAAAATGTACATGAATGTTTCTTGTTAATAAATACATTTGAAATCAGTTCTTGACTTTAGATCTTTTCCTAAAACCGTTCAGCCCTACTAATAATGCCCAGTCACATCCAGACTGTCCACACACAGGCACAGGGTTGCAACATTAAAGCTGATTATGGGTCTTTGCCAGCAAATGAGTGCTCTGAAAGGCAGTGAAAGCTCAGGTTTGATTAGGGCCAGCTGCAAAGCACTCACTCACCTTGAGGATTGGGAGTCCCTCTGATACAGTTTCTGCAATAGCTATGGCTCCTGCTGGCCGCACCAGACAGTCTCCGAAGTTTATCACTTGGATGCTGCGGAGGTGTTTCAAGGCCTGTGAAGGACACAGAGAATTATTATACATGGTGACAGACAAACTAGTGAATGTTTTTTTTTTTCCAGCTCACTGAATTCTCCATTTTGATCTCAACCCTCTGAGTCACCAACACTGTGGAACCTTTTAGCAGAGCGTTTTAGCCTCACCGAGCTCAATATTTTGTGTTTTGGCAGCAACAATCAACACCCAATGGCAGACAGACCAATGCTCAGACACAAGCATAACAATGCTGGCTTCATCTGTCTCTTAAAGTGATGGCTTTTTGTTATTCACACAAAGGTGTCTGGGTAATGTTTCTTATTACTTTATTCACCTATAACAGAGCCTTTATGCAAAGATCCACAATTCTCAAAGGATATTTAGCCCCTGGTGCACAATAGGAAACAGTGGCGACCTGAAAAGTAACAATATGAAGAAAAGTGCGGCCTGTTCTCACACAGGCTGCAGTGATGGATTTTAAAACTTATTCTGTTGTGGAAGGTTTAGTTTAAAAGCCTTAATTAACGACTGCTGCAAGTGCAAGTGATGCTTACTGCACTTGCACATAATCATCATAATCATCATCCTATCAATTTTAAGACAGGACCAATTTGTTTTCTGCAGTACAAGGTTTTTTTTGTTACCTTGTTTGTCCCACACTGCAAAGAGACAAATATTTTTTTGATTGATAAACCTGTTGAAGAAAGAAAAACCTTTAGCAGCTTAGGCCCCATGTAAATTCATCAGGATTTGGTGGCGACCAAGACAAGTAAATGTCTGACTCAAGTTAATCCAGTGGATGAAAACACAACTCCAAATGAATACTAATGTGGCTATGAGTCTATGGAACTGTTTGCGATCACATTCACCGACTGTGACACTAATCTCAGATGTCGTCATACCTGAGCCATAGCGACAGCCCCCTTCTCAGTGAAGGTGTTGTCATTGAGGTTGAGGATGCGGAGTGCTGTGTTGTGCTGCATAGCTGTGGCCAGGGCTGTTACACCAGGGTGATTGATGCCATTCTGGGGCATGTGAACCTCCTCCAGGCTGCCCATCAACTGGGAACAAAAATTGCAGAAGTAAGTTCATTCAATCCACACAGTCACACTGTGTTTTTAGGCAGCGAACAGCAGCAGTCTACAATGGCAGACTCTTACAGCTCAGAGGAACTACGGTCTCAGTACTCAAATAACTGTCTGACAATATGAGCTGCACACACATAAACTGGTCAGAGATCAGTATTTGAAATCAGTTATGCAAAGTGCCCCAGGAAGGCAAGCTGTAGTAAAATCTCATACAATGGTTGAAAGTCAGTCGTACGACAACAGGACCTGTACCTGGAAAGCCTGAGCGAGGGCAGTGGCTCCATCGTTCTCCAGTCGGTTCCTCCCTGCAACAAACACCTTTAGGCTGAGGGGGGCGCCGCCATCTGCACTGGATTTTTTGTGACACTGGATCAATGAGGCAGCCAGGATCTGAGGAGTCCATAGGCACAGATGTGGTTCAACTCTGATAACATCATTGGATTTACAAAAATACATTTAAGAGGATCTGCAAAGCATCAGTACGCTCCTGAAGGTAATTTTTCCTTTTCATTCCTACCAATGATGACAAAAGACAGTCTCGTGTCTCACCTTCCCCCCTCCGATGCCCATGCCACAGTTGTTGAGCCGTAGCTCCTGCAGTGTGTAGCAGGCGGTGCTCTTGAGCAACCTCTCAATACCCTTCACCCCATCAGGTCCAAAGGCGTTGTCACTGAGGTCTAAAACAGTCAGCCTGGCACCTGCCAGCATCAGAGCGTCACCCAGTGAATTCTACAGCACAAGAAGAGAAAGAGACAAAATAAGTGACAGGATATGTTGGACCACACACCAAAACAAAGACAACATGAGCTTTGACTGCAGTGAGAGTTAAAGCTAAGTAATAATTCAGGAGATGGAAAGTGTTTCTGACTGGAAGTCTAAACTTGTTTTGGCACGGACAGTAATGCAGTGGAACGAATGTGTTACCAGGGCAGGTGGGATCTCAGAGCGCAGGCGACCTGTGAACATGTCGCTCCAATAACAGCGCTGAAAGAGACAGATTAAAAATACACAGTGTCAGACAAGAGACTATCATGAACATATTCCATTACAAAAAACACCAACAAGCTACTAACCCTAATCATGTTCAATCTACTGTACAATATCAAAAATTAAACTGAATATCTGAAGATCGGTGGAAAACACTTCAAACCTTGAACTCGCTCTTTGTCTCGAGGGCCTTGGCGATGGCCTGTGCGGCCTCCACACCTACAGTGTTTCCCTCCAGCCTCAGAGCCTGTAAACCCTCAAAGTCCTGGATCTCCTTCACCATCTCCTCCACTGAAGAGAGGGAAATAGGTTAAGTGGATTATAGATTGAGAAAAAGAGAGTGAAGTGTGTCTGCAGCTTAAATAGACAGTTGGGCCAAACAGAGCTGTGTTTTAGCACAAGCCTCACTGACAGCTGCCACTCACCAGACTGAGCATCATCCAGCTTTCTTCCCTGGCCTTTGTAGCTCAGCTCTCCTTCCTCTACTCCAGTCTGGGCCAGAGAGTCGGCCAACTGCGCAACAATGTCTGTCGCCATCGAGACACCTGAGGGACAAACACACTATTTATCCTGCTTTGTAATAATCCTGGTTCAGATCTGTCTCTGCCCCACAGGTGGCACTTATTACCAACTAAGAAACAAAACATCCACCTTAAAATACTATTTACACCTGGTGAAGCTCAGGCTGAATTCGCGAAACTCTCATTGTACTACACAGGATTGAATCTAATGCTAATGGAGCTCCTCTGTATAACAGTAAACGGAATTACAGCTGTGATAGTGTGAAAGTGTTTTATAAAAGTCAAGCATTAAATCCCTCAGCACAGGAGGACAGTCGTAGGATTTAACACATACTGACTAAACGGTCCACAGTGACCAGGACCGAGAGTCGTTTGTGGTGGATTTTCCCTCGTCAGCAGCCGGCAGCTAGCATTAGCCGAGTGCCCCTAACGTTATGCTAACGCACCTGCAAGCACCTTAACGGTGTGATGCTGGTGTCGTTGTTGACAACAGTCGGTTCAGTAACATACGACGAGGTTCACATACACTTAACAGCCTTCATCTGCTGGTTATAGGATTACAAATGTGACAATTTAGTCAGCTAGCTAGCACGGGTAACATGAGAGAGCGTGGCTGTGCTCGGCCTCTCCGGTCGGTCACCCGTCAACCGCTGTCTACCCACACAGCAGTTATCCGTTGAACTCGTTATTACAGAAACTGTAACGCATTAATTAGTCTATTTCCAGAAGAAAGTAATATCACTGTTACCACAACACTGCTGTGCCGAGTGAATCCAGTCCTGAGCCACACTCCCGCTCGCCTGACGTTCAAAACCAAATCCAGCACACTACCCGACTTGACGACCGAAGAGCTGGGAGACAAGGGACTTGTAGTTCAATTAGACTACAACGGCGCGTTCACGTGCTTTCCCTAATGCACTTCTTCTCACGCTTCTACATCATTGTACGTACAAAAAAATAATAATAATCTGAAATTATTTTTCTATCTTAATTCTGTTAGATTTTAGTTTCTTGTTAATGACCCACAAAATACGTGTTAGCGTGTGAGGGAAATTTCTCTTATACACATTTTTTCCCCAATATGATTATGTTAGTATTAATAGGTGTGTCTCATGTTACCCACATGATAATACAATGTTCCAGCTGGGAAACTAAATACAAAGAAACTGATTATAAAGGAGTTTAACAAGAAGGCTGGAACGTCTTTTTACCTGAGCACCATCTGTGAACTGAGCTCTGCCAAACCCATACATAGGATCTTTTTTTTTTCACATCACAGTGTCACAGATAGCCTCCATATATTCAAGCTCAAGCTCCTAGAAATGAATCCCCCTCCAGCCTTGCAAGTCCTGGTGGGAGAGAAGCCACTAGAGGTCAGAAGAGAGCAGTAAATGACAAACTCCAGGGCCAGCATCCAAAATGAAACTTGAGTGAAGACCAGGTAAAATTAATGAAAAGGAACCTGAAACTACTGAACAGCTGTTTTTATTCATGTTCAGTCATCACAGTTTGGGCTGAGCCTGTGAAATTCTCAAAATAAACAGTATCCCACCATTTGAATCACTCTACTCACTAACATGGTTGACATTATCAGCATGATGGGAAATATTACATTAATTCATGTTAATAAATAAATAAATAAATACATAAATTAAAATCCTAAAATTGGTTTATACATAAATTTAAAAATTACTTTTCTTTCCAGAAAAACTGTGTCAAAGTTCAAATTGTGTATGAATTCATTGCATGGCTGCACAGAGCAAGTTGTAGGTGGTGTTTGCATGCAGGAAGTGGTGCCTGAGAGACTCTACTCAGGGCTGTGAAGCTCAGAGTATCATTAAAGGGGCAGTGTAGAGACTTGCAGCTGCTTCATGGATGAACTGGAGCTGCTGGGAATCGAAACTTAACCGAGGACTTTGCGGGTTTCCTTCCTTCTCGGTGTTTATCGTCATTAACGCGGCTGCTCTCGGCTGCTAACAGTCTTTTCTCGGCCGACCCATTCT
The DNA here is from genome assembly GCA_037833715.1 of Toxotes lorentzi. Classification (NCBI taxonomy): domain Eukaryota; kingdom Metazoa; phylum Chordata; class Actinopteri; family Toxotidae; genus Toxotes; species Toxotes lorentzi. The sequence goes on from JBBMJY010000010.1 coordinate 15,199,536, forward strand.
CTCCCCCCCTGGTCCTTTTTCCCACCTCGGACTCAGCATGACACGCTTTTAGATTTTGGTTCGGTTCAATGAACTTCCTCACTTCATCAGGTAGGTGTGTTTGAAGTCAGCCCAGTCGCGCCATGATACATCCGGGGGAACATGTAGGGTCAGGGGCTTGTATGCTGGATGGAAAACTTGGGGCTTTAATGCTGAATGATCATAAACATGGGCTCTGTGAGTGTATTTGGTGTCTTTGCACGATGTGACAAAGAGGGTTTTGTCTCTTGCTTTCTACTTTCTGAAGGAAGTGGGCGTACATAATCTACATTTCAGCCGCTGTCAAAATAACACCAGTCGGGTTTTTCTAGTAATCCACCTGTGCTCTGTGTGTTTTTCCTATTGAACAAGCATGGACCCTGCCAGGCAGAAACGCAAGGAGGAGATAAGCAAAGCTCTGACATTCATACAGTGAGTTGTTGTTTTGTTTTTGTTTTTTAATTTGAGGGCCCTGAGAGAAAGTGAAACCTGGCCTGCCTCTGAATGACTCATATCCTTTACAACTAAGCTGTGTCAGTACTTTTCTAATCATATTTACTTTTTCTGTTCAAGGTCTTCCCTGGCTTATCCAGAGCCTGAACACTACCAGGTACCAGCTGTTATTACAAACACAATGTTATGTCTGTCTCCGCTGCCTTTCCCCCTTTGCACTCTTGGTTTCCATGCGTTTTATGATTTGCCGTTGCTTGTTCATGAATTGTTGCCAAACTCCCAGTGTGCTTTCTGGTTTGCCTCACCCTGAAACTCCTGTGTCATCTTTCTGTTCATTCTTAGCTCCATGTAAAATGAAACTCCTGTGTACATGGACGCAGAGGCTGCCCTTTGCAGCATGGCTGAAACTGTTGATAAACTGTTGATATTATTTCTTACTGTGGAGTTGTGATGATCAGTAGGAACAGGAGAAATGAAGACAACAATAATATCAATAACCTTCAACATACATAGAGGCATGAGAGTTCTGTATTAAGACAGACCTAAAAAAAAATAAAAATAAAAAGGTCTGAATGTTTTCCCTTTAATCAGAGGGCTACAACTAAATCTAATCCACAGCTTTTGTGGAGTGGCATTTGATGCACAGAACTGGACAGACTGGCAGTATTGCAGGAATGGAATGAACAGTGAAAGTATGAATGCTGATATTTTCTTGTACTTGGAGGCCCCTCATTCTGTTGTGATTAGCTTGTGTGTTTTGTAGTTTCCATTCTTTTCTTAACCACTTAATGTTTGTGGCCGTCACTGCATTCTCAGAGCCATTGTGCTTATTATCCATCCACATGAGTACTGTGACCATACCCAAAATGTAAAATCATTCATTAAACTTAAAAACCATGTTCCCTGCTTTCTTTTCCTCCTCCCAGGACTTCCTGACCCAGTTAGTGTGCAACCTGCTCGATGAGGGCAACGCCTTGTTCAGAGACAGAGAGTGGGAGCGGGCTGTGAGAGAGTTCAGCGAAGGTCTGAACGTCTCATGCTACGCCACGGGAGAGGACATCCAGATCCCCAAAGTTTTGCTGGAGAGCCTGTATGTCAACCGGGCTACAGCCTACTACAGTATGGTGAGATACTTTTGGTCCTTTGTTTATCTTGTGGCAAACACTTCTACACACCCAAATCTAATCTGAGCGTGAGTCAGTCAGCTGTGGAGCCACGTAAAAGTGGATCAACCCATAATAATAATAATTACTGGTTGAAGTAATTTTTCAACCTCCTTCAAAGTTTTATCTTAAATATCCAGTATCATGCCAATGGTTAGCCCGCTACACTTTATACTACATAACTTTATCAGAAATATTTTTTGAACAGACTTGTATAATTAGACTGTTTTCTGTCTGAACATGTGAACATGTTGTGATACTTTTTAAATGAACTGGCACCAGATTTTGTTGAGACATTAAAGGTTGCCAGATGATGTGTCGTAATGACTTGGTCACTGACTTTTCCTCTTGTGCCACCAGCTATTTTTTGTGTAATACCTGAGTATATTGGATAAATTTCCAGTTTAAAAAAAAATTGTACGGGCATTCGTGTTCCCCTCAGGATGAGCTGCAGCGACTTTGGTGATCCATTCATTTTTCTTCTAGCACCTTCATCAGGTCAAAATTGTAATTTGTTCTCTACTTTGGTTTGTGATCAAATGCCTGCAAAACTCATGACATTCCCATCTGCATCATGTTTATCAGGTACAGTGCAGACGTTGAATGCTAGCATGACGACAACATAGTACTAGCACTGTGATTGTAAGCATGTTAGCAAGCTGACATTAGTATTCTGTGTAAACGATAGCTTTGGCTTGTAGGAACTATTAATCAATGAATTAATTAGTTGATTCCACTGAAAAAACAATCAGAAACTATTTTGATAGTTGATCAACTGCAAAAATATCAAAATGCTTTTTTCAGCCTCTCAGATATGAAGATGTTCTGCTTTTCTCTGTTTTATATCGCAGCAAACTGAATATCTTTGGGGTTTGGACTGTTTAAGATATCATTGTGATGGAAATATTGTCAGCTGGTTAACTCATTTCAGGAGACCCAGATGTCTTAAGCAGAAGAATTTATTGAAGCTCGACTGAGGAGAGTGGAGATGAGCAATACTAGTTAATGCTGTGTAATGCCACCCAGTTCTGAAGGTTATCTTCCTTGCAGGGCATATTTAAACCCAAAACGTACTACAAGTCCAAATAAGGATATTCTTCATGGGACAGCAGCACCTCTCAGAACATGTGTGAAGATTCTATTGGTACCAAGTCTCAAACATTTTATCACGTCCACCTAAGTCACATTGTATATTTCATACAACACTTTCCTTAGGAATGTTTGTGTATCTCGGGGGCCGAAAGGCCCTTGTGTAATTACTGTGCACTCCCTCAACCAGAGGCTCGGTCCATCATGTCTTTACGACCTTGGTTTGTCATGGCAGCTGCTCTGAAGTACTGGGCCAGCTTGACTCTATCATTGTATCCCTGAGACGGGACAATGAACTACTGGGCTTTCTCCTAAGTGACTTGTGGAAACACTGCCTAACACTACCTTAAGACCTAAAGAAGGAGCAATTACTTCACAGGCCCCCTCTGTTTGATTGTGAGATCATCACTTACTAACTACCATTATAACCACCCAGGGTCAGGTCAGGATAACCTTCAGAGTTGAAGTAACAAACACTTACATTAATCAATCACAGTGATTTGTCAGTAATCAACAGCAAACAACATTATACAATGGTCAGTGATCAATAGTTTGGATTGGATCAATCAGTCTTAAGCTCTTAAAAATTGAGGTGGACAATTCACTTCTTTATAACATATAAAGACAAAAAAATTAATCAAGAAAATAATCAGACAGTCAACAAAAACACATACACACAAAAAAAGACTACTGACAATAATTTGGTGATCAGAATTATACCTAGGTTGAAGAAATGTCTGGATTTATCTATAGAATGTTTACCTGATATTTCTAAGGGCAAATATTCCTCTGCTGGGACTGGAAATACCAGCAGTCAACAGCAGTCTCTGATGGACTTCAGTACAAATAATGAACTGAATGACAAATAATGTGTGAAGCAAAAACATACCTTTTACATGTCCATACAGTCAAAATAGAAAGCAGAGTAGTCTGCAAATTAAATAATATACATTAACTTCAGATGCAGACAGTTGGAAGAGAAGGTATTAAGAAAAATGTGATTGAAAGTGTTGTCCGCACATATTCCTACGGCTACTAACAGATCGCAGAATTTTCACTCATTAATAAACTTGGAATTTCCATTTTGCCTCACACCTGAATAATGAAGCTGCCTCTAAAAACAATACCAATCTGGTTTACTACCCCTAAAACCACATGACCAGCCAGAAATCATTTCGATGTGTTTACCAGCAGTAGCGGGTCACTGAGCTTAAACCTGCATACCAAAGAAACACTCCTCAATAGCTGCTGCAAATTTTCTGCCTAAATGATAAATTGATATATTTGTACATTACTTATGCACGAGTCTGCTCCTCATTTGAACTCTTTTGAACATTTTCCACATTTGCCATGTTTTTTTGCAGGGTGAATATGATCGAGGTGTGAAAGACTGTGACAGAGCTCTTGAATTGTGTAAGGAAAGCCGCAAGGCCCTGTACAGAAAGGCACTTTGTTTGAAGGCACTCGGGAACTACAAGGATGCCTACAACTGCACCACGGACTGTCTGCTCATCACTCGTCTGGTAAGAGGAGGAGAGAAATGGGAGAGTCAATGCAAATAGTCTAACTGCTTCATTAAGTAAGAGCATGTTGTAATGGGTGATGTGGTAAGATCGTGGATGGAAGTTACCACTTGGTTTGAAAGGTCTCAGCCACATTGATATCATGACGGTAGACGCTTAGTGTTGTTTCCAAAGAAACGTTCATGGCCGATGGAGTTTGCTGAGCTGTCATGAAGGCAGTCATCCCAATGATGTCGTCTCTATGTTTTTTTTTTTTTGTCAAAACCAAAAAGATGATCATCCACCTCTTTTTAGCATTTACTACATAAACCTTAAGGCAATTTTCTTACCAAGCTGAGATAAGCTGCTTTTGTGGATCAGTTCCAAAATAATAGTGGGATACGCTACATGTTAAATGTCACAGACTAGCTTGTGCACTGGATTCATTCTTTTTTTTTTTTTTTTTTTTTCTTGCTGTTTACTCTTGACAGGATAAAGAGGTGAATGAACTCGCTCAGGAGCTGGCCATCCACCTGGGACTAAAAAATCGAAAGCCTTATGTCAGCGCAAAGGTTGGTCAAATGGTTATTGTTTAGATTTTATTTTTTTTATTGAGGAGTCCAAGTAAGTAATATGATTTTGTCAGTTTTTGTCTCAGTCATGGTCACATAGGATGCAGTCTAGAAGTCTGTTATCACAGTGTAGGTGACTTTATATTGGGGTATCAACAAATACATCATGTCTTAGTATATTTATAGGAAATTTTTATTTGGGTAGTTTAGATAGCATTATCATAGTCAGTGAATTACATCCTTATAATCTTAAAAATAATTTTACCACATTGAAGCTAAAGCCTTGTAACTTAAATATGCAGTGCAATGAGCTAGTAGCATCCAGAGATACTTAAGAAATAGCTACCATAAAGAAATATACAGTTTAAAAAAAAAAAAAATATATATATATATATATGTATATATGTATATGTATATATGTATATGTATATATATATATATATGTGTATATATATGTATATATATATGTATATGTATATATATATATATATATTTTATTTTTTTTTTTTTCTCATGGTATAATACTGTCATACTGCCTAACTATAATACAGACATGGTGCAAATTTGTCCTTATCTGATCCTCAGTTTGCTTCCTCTGTCATTTTGTTGTTTTGTTTTTTCTAGGAAGGCGCACTTATAACGAGAGGCGTTCCAAATGGAAACATGACGACTAAAGACATCAAAGCAAGTTCCACACTGACTCTAACATTTACCGCCATATATTAACAACATTTATTATCAAACACAGTTTCATTTCTTAAATAAGAAAACCTTTCAGCTGACAATGATTTAGTATCACACAATCAGTGTTTTGGAAACATATTTGTGTTGAGTCTCAGATGTTCTCAGATCCTCTTCCCAGGCGTTCATATTGACTTATTTTTTGTATTTTTTTATTTTTTCTCCTTCTCACCTCCAGGTGTCTGGTGCTAATGTAGGAAATGGTATGAATCCTCTGTGCGGCCTGCAAATTCTTGACTTTGACTTGATTAGAAGATCTGTTTTCATTTTAAAGCTCTTGAAAATTTGTTCAATATAAATTACAGGTAAGAACTAAAAAAAAATCCCTCCTGCTTTTCTACAGTCAGCTTTCCCAGCATGCCTGCTGTCCGTTCAGTGCCTGATATGATGGACAGTTTGGAGGACTCCGAGGTAATGGGAGATGACATAGACAGCCTACTCGACTGCTTCCCTACTGAGCAGGAGTCAACCAAGGTAAAAATCTGTTTGTGCTGAGTTTGGCCATGTTCACACAGATGTTGGCTCTGCGTGAAAAAATAATAGTTTTGTAGCAAAAAAGTTTAACCTGGTTCAACTTTTGCTGCAACTTAAGGCAATGTGATGGTCAATCACTTTCATTCAAGCGCAGGCTACTGTCTCACCAGTACAGCAGTAGAAACACCCGTTGCAGAGGAATATCTGGCCCTTGACTAACTAGTCGCTAACTGTGTCAGTCTGATGAAAAACCAAGACAATAATCAAACAAAACAAAATGCTCTACAGAGGAGGGAGTGCTCCCTTTCACATTACAAGAAGTCATATGATCCATTGTTTATGTAAAAATATTGATTACTGCAGATTTAAATTTGGGCAATTTAATAAATATTTACAAAATTAGTAGTTGTATTTAACTTAATTTATATTGTGAATAAATAAGTGAAATCAGAATCATGTTGATGTTGCCAAGCTATTGTCAGCAAACATCCATCAAAACCAAACCTTAAAATCTAATCATCTTTATGGGGAATTGTGGCGTTTTGTTTATATTTTCTTCTTCCTCCTTTTTTTTTTTTTACAACTAATTTCACTCAGGTTTCTTTCTCCATGTTTTCCAAACCCACATCCAGGCAACATTCTCAGTTCCCAGCAGGACATCCACTTCTGAACAAACACTTCCTTTGGTCCTGCCTGCCCCAACACCTCAGCTACCCCCGGCCTTCTTCAACTCAGCCATCAGCCAGCTCAACTCCCTGGACTCCTTTTCAGATGTTGGGCACAGCACTACCACTGCAGCACTGGATAGCCTGGATGACCTCTTGATCTCACAGGGTCTGGATGCCTTAAACAACTTCTCTGGAACTAAAGGTGGCGCAAGTGCTCCAAATTTAGGACAGACCTCTGCAGTGCTGGACACCCTGGATGGCCTTGATTCCCTGGATGACTTCTCAGATACAACACCAAGTGCTGCTGCTGCTGCTGCAGTTGTGGAAGTTATTAAATCCAAAACAGAACTGGAATCAGTAGAAAAGTCCCTTGATGATTTGCTAGATGAACTAGATCCCTTAGAGACCATCCCTGATCCAGTGGGTCAGACTGGTGATGTTCCTACAATTGGTGTGAAAGCTGTGGACCAGCTTGACTCCCTTGATGTCCTGGACTCGTTTCCCTCAGTGGAAGGTGTCGGGGCAGCTTTGCCAACAGTTTTTATTGGGGGAACAGGCCTGGACTCGCTCTCCGATTTCAGCTCAACTGGTGATTATGATTCATTGGCGACTTATTATATTATTGGCAAAGCATCTTTTAGATGTCATAACGGCTAATAGATACAGAGTTACATAAGACGCATATGATACAGGTACAGTGGTGTTTGTGCATGTTTTATTCCTGTACACAGGTACAGGTACAGGTATACATAATTTGTAACTGATTGTCTCTTATTGCTCCTCAGGTATCCCGGGCTCTCACAGTGCTGCAGCTCCTGTAATGCAATCTTCAAAGGATAACTACAAAGTAAGACTGATTATCAAGCTCGTGTTACCAGTTGTTTTGTTTTCTGTTTTGTTAGCATTAACTGAAACCTTATTCTTACTGTGGCAATAAAGGAGAGGAAAGACCAAGCACCAGTTGCAGCTTCTAACCCCCTGTCCTCCACCCATGAGTTCCTGCAGGCCTGCTCTGCATGTTTCCCTCGGGAAGGTATGTTAACATATCAGGCCTTTCTCAGACTAACTGTAATCATTAAAAAAAAAAAAAATCATAATATTCCCGCTGTGTTTTACAAGGGGCAGATATTAATTTGTAGATATTCACAAATGTACATGTTCAGTAAGAGAAACATCAACTCCTACTTCTCTTCCTATTGAATATCTGCAATGTGTAACTAAAAATATTTTGTATGTTTGTGCAACTTCTGTTTTCAGGTCAGGGGATATATAGTTTTGTTCACAAGCCAGACCTGGTTCACATGTGTAAGCGAGACATTCTGTTATGTAGACGAAAGGCAGATAATCCTTCAGACTGGACCAGAGTGCGGCCGATTCCTTCCTGGACGTCCTTCAAAGGTCCCTTTGTACTTTGCAGGGGTAGGGGTCTCTCATTGTGAACTATATATGAACAGCTATGGCGATGTCTGAGTTTCAGTCCTGATGCTAAAATGATTCCTTAGGTTAAGGATTATAAACACGTATTCCTACATTACAACATTTTTTAGCCGTGCTACCGGACTCACTCTCAGATGCTGTCTAAACACAAGCAGTTGCACAAAACACTTACTAAAGAAAATATAGTAATTATAAATATAGTCATTATAATTTGATACAGTCTATTAGCTTTTAGAAATAAGGGAGTTTACAAGCTAACTGTTTTTTCATAGTATGAATCAGTGTTGTCTTCCTTTAATCATGTGAAGGCAGTTTGGATTGGGAAGCATCAGGCGTTCTTGATATGACTTGGCAGTTTTGTTACCCAGTGTTAGAAAAGTCTAACCAAATCAGCCAAGACCCGGAGACGATCAAAGTTTGCAGTGTTTAATTCTTGCAAGAAGGAGCATACATCAACCATGGGTCAAAAAAGTGTTTTTGTAATGCTCAGAGGGGAGAAGTCTGTGTGCCATGTTCAGTCATAAAGTCTAAACATAGCCGGTTTCCTTGAGCGAGGAGGACAACATCACGTCTGCCTCTGTATCTGTTTCAGAGGAACAATGTGGGCACCTTGTTGTAGTTCAAGGCGAACATTCTCTCCGGTCCGCACAGAATGGGAGTCAAAACATATAATTCAAGATGAACAAAGGCATGAGCTAATTTTTACGACAGAGTATATCCACAAACGGGTTAAACAGGAGAATATGCTCATTATTTTTCCATCACCCAGTGTTTAACTTTTTCCCACTCAAGCAACTTTCTGCAACACTGATTGGTCAGAAACAGTGGAGTGTGAGGGAACTGGAGACGAATGGGTTCAGGAACATAGTCATGTCAGTCACTTATTAACTGCTCAGTATCAAACAGCTGTGCAGTTAAAGAGGGAACTTAAATTAAAATGAGTGATTAACGTGACTGAGTGAATTGTGTATTTTCTGACATGTCTAGAGCTGCTGAAGTCTGGGGATTTGGGCGTGTGTAAGTACGGAGAACAATGTACTTTTGCCTACAACCAGCTGGAGATCGATGTTTGGACAGAGGAGAGAAAAGGGATGCTGGACAGAAGCCTGCTGTTTGATACAGCAGCTGCCAGACTGGACCCTGTACACAGCATCATACGGCTTCTCCAGGAACACAAGGGCACGTTCATGTTCCTCTGTCAGGTCAGTGGACTTATTCTGCTGTTATATATATATATATATTTAAAATGATTTTATTGTTCTCTTTTATGTTCTAATATTTATTAAACTGTGCTATTTTCTAATGTATGTATATTACTGTTCTTTTTTTTTGGTGATATTTTAAACAACTTCCAACTATGAGGAAGATATAGTCCAAAATAAAAAAAAGACATTAAACAATAAAGAAAAAAGTATGTTACGCAGATTATAATGCAGATTCTAATAATATTAATAATAATACAGAAATGAAAGAATGTTAATAAATAAATAAAATAATAAAAAAAAAACGTGGAATGAATGAATGAATAATTAAATCTGTAATACATGAATAAAGTTATAAATTAATAAATAAATGTGATTCAGCTATTTTACATTTCTAACCACGCTTTACGGTGGTTAGGAGAGCACCACCAAGCTTATTAACAAAAATCCACTAATAAAAACTCATAAATCAAGACTTGAACTGAAATGTAGAAATAAAGTCATAATGTTGACTTTAATATTTTTAATGTTTGTCCTGAGTAATTACCAACAATTATATATTTAGCAATCTATTAATGTGTTGAATTATTTATTTATATACTTATTAATTATTTATACGCATATACTTTTATCATTTAATTGTTTATTTAAGTCAGTATTTATGTATTTATTTATGAAAAATAAGTCATTTTTTGTCCTTCATAGTTGAATGAGGATGAATGGGATTTTCCTTGATTAAATAAAGGTTAAATTCACTTTATATTAATCCTTTACAACAGAATCCCAGAAAGTACCAGTTGCCAGCTTTCTATCCTTGTTACACCTAAATCTGTCTCTTGAACATTTACACATCAGTTGTCTTTTTCAGATTCATTCATTAACATTCATTTATTAAAGCTTCTTGTTAATTGACAAATGTTTTTGTCTTTTTTTGTTCCTTATTGTCCTGTTGTTGGTGTCTTTTTTTTTTTTTTTTTTGGTTTCTCCTCCTTTTATTTTTGTCTTTCTGTCTCTCTAGGCATGCTATGACAGTAAACCTAGAATCATCAGTAAACGCTGCAGAGACAATCAGACCATCTGCTCTAACTTGGATGTTCGCCACAACTTTGATGCTAATAAGTGAGCGTGTTTACAATACGTGTGTCCCTGCGAGTCCACGTCCTCTTACCTTTGCTCATTTCACCCATACGCTGCCTCTTTAACTCCCGCGTCTTTCTCTCGATATGAAACACACTTTGATTTCTCCCTCTGTGCCTGTCAGGTGCTTGGCTTTTGTGGTGACGACCCTTAATGTGAACTACAGAAAGGTCCGTCCGCTGAGCATCCTGTGCGAGTTTGATTTGTGCCACCAAGCCATCCGGTACGGCTGCCAGAGAGAGGACAACTGTCGTTATGCCCACTCCATCATAGAGCTCAAAACCTGGAGGGTTCAGCGAAACACAGGTGCAGTCTCTCAGACAATGTAAGATAATGTTACTCTGGATCTCCTGGATGTGTAACTAGGCAGCTGCTTGCTAACATGTATATCATATCAATTTCTTAAGGTACTAACATGTCAGATTTGTTTGACAGGTTGTTTTGCTGCCAAAAAAATCAATTAATAGTGTTAATAGTGCTTCAAGATATTTTTTATCTGTTGAACAGTTTTAAATGTGGTTTTAAAAAAAAGAAAAAAGAAATCATTCAAACAGGAGAAAACCAGAAGACTGCAGCAGCTTGTAGTGTTTGTCTCCAAATGAACAGCAACTTCTGTTTATGTGCGTTTGTGTTATTTCCAGGTATCAGCCCTGATGAGATTGTGAAAGTAACCACAAGGTATTATGACAGGCAGGGGCAAATCTCAAGCAAACAGAAATGGAATAGAGTAAGAACCCATTTTTATTATCATTTTTATTAAGGACACAGTGTTTCTCCAGCACATCGTACGATTTGTCACAGTCCAATGTCTTCTCTGTGTGCTCTTACTTTTTCCAGATGTACTGAACTCACATGTTTAAGCAGTGACACCACCTTACTGCTGTTTTTATTAATGTCTTCACTGACTGTAATTTTCCTTTTTGTAATTTGTACCGTGGTAGCAGCAACCGCAATATTGCATATGTGCAATTTCATAAAAACCTGTGTAATTATTGTCAAACTTGTGCGATGAAACTTTTTTTTTTTTTTTAATAGAAATCTTTGAGATTTCTAGTTGATTTTTGGAAGATGAGAAGTGAAATGTAAAGAAAAATGCTGTTGATGCTGTTATCTTTGTTATCATTTGATTTAAACAGTTATCTCCTGCGAGTGGTGGGATCAAACCCAAAGGAGGAGTTAAAGGAGGAGCAGCCGGGAAGAATCTGAACATGAAGATGAAGTTTGCCTGTGCTCAGTGCTGGCGAGATGGCCTGATCAGTGAACCAGACAAAGCCCTCAAGTATTGCACTGCCAAGGCCAGGCACGCGTGAGTGAAAATAATAATGTCTGCATAGTTCTTCTACAAGTCCAGGAAGTAGTGGAAAAAGTATTTAATTTATTTTAAATTACAAAAGTTATCGATAAATGTCATGTCATATAATCAGAGGACCAGTGAAATGCCAAGACTTTTAAAAGTAAAAATATCAAATCGTTGGAGCTTTCAGATAAATCTGCCAAAATCATAAATAAAACAAGTTAAACTACACTTTTTCTGTCCTCCTCTTCAGGTGGACTAAAGACAGACGGGTACTGCTGGTCAAGTCCTTAGAGAGAAGTAAATGGGTTCAGGTCCGACCACTGCCACATGCCAAGAACGTCCCTGCACAGTATGATGTAGGTGTGCTTCCTCTCTCATTATGTATGTCCTTATTTATTTTTGACCAAGAGCTCTGGTTCGTCACAGAGATTTCCACATTGATGAGCGTTTCTTGTCATTAATGTTTGCTATACTTTATATATCTGGTGCTTTAACGCTGTTGTTGCTGATTATGGTGTCTCTTGAAAGTTTGTACTACATGTTGTTATTTGTGTTAAACGGCATAAAGCGTTGTCTTTGCAGTTATGCACCCAGATTTTGGAGAAAAGGAAATGTAGCTACACTGGGAACTGCACCTTTGCTCACAGTCAAGAGGAGAAGGAGATGTGGATGTATATGAAGAATAATGACTGTGAGTTATTAAAATCACTCTATAGTTCAGTTTGCATGAAATAATAAAGCAATATGGAAAAACCTACCTACCATAACAAAGCCCTGTTTGAATATCTACTAGTGTATCTGGTCTGTCTGGCCTCATTTTGTTGTTTGGTGGTATCCATTCATGTGAACATGGTGACACCACATGGAGATACATGCAGTGGAGATTAATACATTTAACATTCTTTATCTTAAATCAAAACACATTTGACACTATGCTTAAATATAGACACCTACAGTCTGAGATTGCCTTTATCTCTGCCTGTAGTGCGGGACATGCAGCAGATATATGACATGTGGCTGACATTAAGCACCCAAAACCGCCAAGCAGACGGAGCCACGCTCACCCAGCCAGTCCCAGAAGAGAAATGTATTGTCATGCCAACTGACTATGCTGAACCAATGGTGGGTTTACCTTTTTTTTCCTGTTCAATACAAAGATCAAAAACAGATCCACAGGCACCTAATCAAAATTTCCTGACTATTCATCTGTAAGAAGAAGATGACAACAATGCTTCCTCTTTGTATTTTAGACTGGCTTCCACTGCCGTCTGTGCGGTAAACACAGTAACAGTGAGCGGCAGTGGCAGCAGCACATCTCCTCTGAGAAGCACAAAGACCGAGTGTTCAGCTGTGAGGGAGAAGACGAGGTCCTGACGTGGAACTACCGTTTTCCTGGCACAAACTTTGAACTCTGCCCCAAGTAAGACAACTTTTCCTGGATCAGTGTTTGGATTCAGAAAATCATTCTGAGCTGAATTCAGCTGGTTAGGGATCCTGCATCAGAGGGTTGTTGATCTGAATTCCAGGACGAGGCAGGGACACCCTGACCACAGAACTCAAAGGGCAGCTCAGCACTCCTTGAAAATGTGTTTTTTCTTTTGCTGGCCTTCAGTGGTTTAACTCGTCATCCTGCTGCAGTGATATAGAAGTGCACTCCATGGTGTGATAGTACACCGTCACATAGCTGTTGGGTGTGGTCAGAAAAACAGAGTTGAAATTTTAAACAAGGAAGAAGAGTGAAACACTGCTGGCATTAAATTAGTCTTGAACAAAAAAAAATCTTCTCAACAGCCGTTGCCAGTGTTTCTAACTAGTCTGACTGGTAGACTTGGCTGGAGTTGGCTGCTTCACAGTGGGCCAATGCAACATACGGAACTACTCTTGGTGTAAAACAGTTGGTGACTAGCTGGTGAACATAGTGGTTCATATTGCAACTAAACCACCAGATATTTTTCTCAGGAGTTGGTGGAGACCAAAACAGAGCTTAGAAAAGCATAAATAAACTTAAATTTGTCACCAAATATGCTAATCTTGCTCCCTTCATAAATAAGCGACTGGTTCCTAACACATTAGCCAGATCAGCTTTATAAGGCGATAATATGCCAGTGTTGTGTTTACAGCTTGTTGCACTGCCCTCCAGTGGTAAAAAAAAAAAAATCAGTTATAGTTTAGTGTTGAACATACACAGATCTAAGATACATGATTGAGAATTAAATACACTGTCAAGATATCCAGAGAACACTTTGTTATATTCAGACTAAAAATTAAAAAATGTTAAAACTGAAGAAACATTTAGCTTTATTTTTATGACTGACAGGTTGGACGGCGGCTGCACTGAGGGTGTGAGCTGCGACTACGCCCACAGCCTGGAGGAGCTGCAGGAGTGGATTGAGAGACGGGATTTCCTACGACAGAAGCTGGCCAAAGCCAGGGAAGACATGCTCATCATGCCTGATGAGTATGACTTTGGGAAGTACAACTTTCTACTTCAGGATTGAGAAGAATTTATTTTTTGACCTTGGGAGCCATTTTTGTAACTGCCAGACTAGCATATCAGTGTATTAGGAGTTTTCAAATCAAAACCAAGTGATGTGATCAAACTAGTTATGTGTCCAGTTTGCCAAAAGAGCTCTTGAAATGTGAAGATATGTATATTGGGATTTTCTTTCCCAAAATGCCATTTAAGTTTTTCATGCTCATGTCTGTTCATTTAAAAAATCAGTAGAAACTACTCAATGCTGTGAAAGTGAGGCTTATTTTGGTGCCGCTGAAAAACACAGCAGACACAAACACACACTGTTACTCAGAGAGCATTGATAGAGGGTACATATCTAACCATACATGCAGCTTTTTGTATGCTCAGATCCATGGGATGTTCACACAAGTCTTTGTTGAAGCATTTTGCTCTTTTCCCTTCTGTTTAAGCCAGGGCTGTAATTAAGAGTTATTTCATTCCATAGTTCACTAAGGGAGAGGATGTTCAAAGCCCTAACTGCTTTATAATAACCCCCACAAATGCTTTTTCAAAGTCTCAACATTTAACACTATCAAAATGGTGTTGTTTGGTTCTGATTTGTGCTCAAGCAAAGACATTTGTTTTCGGTGGTATCGACTCATTTTTGTTTGGAGCATACGTGTGTTACTCAGTTTTTGTTTTGTTTTTTTTATCATCAGAGAAAGGTTTTGTTAAGTTGGCCAAATTGTTATTATGAGACTAATAGTTTTGGTCATTGTATAACTGAATGAGAACTAAACCAAATGAAGCACTGTAACCTCTGTAACAGGTTGAAGAAGGCTATACGGGACAGGAATAGCTTGCAGAAAAGAAAGTTAAACTCAGTACAGTTCATTATGTCATGTGATTGCTGTGTATGTAAATGACGTATGTGAGAATTTATTTTCCACAAATATTTCTGTGTGTGGTGTAGACGGAAATGTGTGGATGTATGAGGAAGAAAAAAATAAAAAGAGGTGGAGATAATAAAGACAAAAGATTATTTAACAGTAATAGGTATAAATACCCACTGATGAGAATGAGAATATTAATAGAAATAAACAAGTTAAAAAGGTCATGAGCTATTTAGGTTTCAAGTCAATTGCACATTGTATCCTCAGCAGCAGTTATTTAACAATGGTTGAATGTAACCGTGAACATTTACTTCAGTATTGGACTTAGGTACAGAATTGAGGCACATGTACAGTTAGTACGTAATGCAGAACACTGGACCCCCTGAGGGTTAAATTATTGTACATTTTATTTATTAAATTATTAATCTAAGTAACTAGTAAAAGCTATCGATAAATGCAGTGGACTGTAAAATACAATATTTTCCTCTGAATTATAGATACGCAAGTATAGTTACTACTACTTGTAATACAATGATGCAGATAATACTTTTATTTAATGATAGAGTACTTTTACGGTGTGCTACTGCTACTAATGCATCCTCCACTGCTTTGTTCCGTCACCTTTTTCATGCACTACCTAATCAGGTCGTTAGGTGGCGCGGGCGCTCGGTGGAACCTGGCCTCGAGCCTATTCTGGCTTGCACGTGCAGCCTTACGTGGAGAGAAATGTGCTCGTCTGAACACGGTTGTTGTTGTTGTGGTTATCACTCATTAGAGCCCGCCCCCTGCCTTCTGATTGGCTCCGCGGTTTAACTGACGGGCGCGTGCCCCACTCTCATCGAGTCAACATGTATTGGGGGCGTGGTTCTCTTCGCTCTTTAAAATACAGGCTGTTTGGACACATGCAGGAGTCCCCGTGATGTGACCTGCTGCAAAGTTGGTCAAAAGTGACTGAAGTCAGCAGACGACAGCACAAACACTCACACAGTCTCAGGTCGGGCGTTTAGATAGTTTCACAGGTCGTTCATCATGTCAGCATCAAGCCAGATCCCCTTTGGAGATAGGAGCGACGTTCCTGATCTTCTCAAGTCCTTGGCTGACTATCCTTTCTCCTTCCCTGCCTTTGATGACAACGGTAAGAATATGTACACAAGATATACACATGTTTTTCAAGCAGGAAAACAGCGTTGAAACTTATCAAAGTGTTGCATTTGTTGTCATAGCCAGTAGCAGCCAGACTAGTTTCAGTAAGCAGTGGTGGAGTGGAAGTACATTTGTTCGAGCACTTTAGGTAGATTTTTTGAGGTACCTAGTTTACTTAATCTCTTCACTGCTACAGTAAATTTCAGAGGAAAATACTATACTTTCAAGGACACTACACTTATGTGATTAGTTACTTTTCTAGATGAAGAATTAACATATGATTATAATTGTTTATATTATAATCTTAATATAGATTAAACTATGCAGTAGAAAAAAATTTGCTTCACCTTTTGACTACTTTTGATCTTTTAAGAACATCCAGTTGCCAGTGTATTAGGTCCACCTAACTAAAGCTAATGCATCAGTCCTGTAGTAAATCCCTGAAACTGTTTTGAAACGGAGGAGCAGTCTGCGGTGCTCTAGAACTGTATTGCGTTACACAGAGAGGTGTTTCTGTGACTAAGCTGATAAAAACAAGTTATCGTTATCTCAATACTGAGCTCAATACTTCTTCCACCACTGGCATGAAGTTATTATAGTAATGTAACAACTTATGCAGAACAACTCACAACCCTCATTAGAATGGGATTAAATGTTGTTTCTGCTTTCTCTCTTACACAGTTCCATCATTGCGTTGATTGCTCTGGTCTGAGGTGTCTAGGGTTGTGTGTTTAAGTTACCCCGTTTGCAGGTTCAGGTTTATATGGAAATGTGTCCAACTGCTCTGATTACTCAAAACGTGCGCAGATGATCAAAGGCCATGAGCTGCATTGTGTCAGCAGACTGTCTGCGCTGTTTCTGCATACAGTCACAACACGGCAGCTTGCAACTGATGCAACAACACTGAAACAGTCCTCACCCAGGGTTTCATCACATCATTAGTTTCTTTGTGCATTCAGTTCTTCTTGTATACTTTCTTGCTTGCTGCTTTCTTTTTTAGTTTTGTTTTCCTTTCAGATTTTAGTCTTTATTCAAGAGTAGAGACAGACAGACAGGAAACATGAGGTGACAGTGAGGGAGGATGACAGACAACAAAGGTCCCTGGCTGTAATTGATCGAGATACGCTGGGATCACATTTTATGATATCTTATATCACTTACTTTCTAAGTATTCTATTTTCCGTACCTGTACTCAAACGTGTCTGTCCGCTTATTCTGGTACTGCCTAAGGATGGACAGATTCTAGATTCTAGACATAACCCCCACCTGTTGCCACTTTCATACACTACTGCAGTACTGCATTGTTTTTTTTTTTTTAGATGAATTTAAATGGGTTTACCCATGGGGTTGACTATATATATATATATATGCCATATGCTCAGCTTATGCTTATGCTCAAGTTACTCTTTAACCTCTTTTTATGTTGTTTTACTATACATACTTAACATATTCTGTCATTAAACTACATAAAATATATATTTCTCTACTCTGAAAATTTTTTTTCATGTTATAATTAAGCATTTTGTATGTGCTCTGCAGCACTAATGAAGCATCGATTTCGACACTCTGCTTTCTGCTCTTTCCTTTAGCTGCAGTCATTAATGATTACATATTCTGATATTTCTTACTCACATTTTCCTTGTTTATTTCTTGTCTTTAAGCAGGATTATTAGTGCTGCAACAGCATGCTATAATGCAGAAAGGAATAATCTTTCTTTTCTGCTCAGGATCAATACTATTTATTTTATCACTGAGACCAAAAGAAAGATCAATCACTTAAAGGCACTGGACCATAAATAGCACCAGCAGATCAATCATCACATTATTGTTTCATCCCATGACTGTGTCTCACAATGTCAAACAAAGATGAAAGCTGAGGAGAGGGAAGCTTTGAGCCCTCGTTTCCCCAGAGGTGTTTGTCAAGCATACTGCATTTTCTCACTATGCTACACTCTCACAGTGTTGCTGCTGCTGTGGACAAGACACCGAAGTAATACTGCTTGGATGTGCTGTCATAACTGTGGTGTTTTGTTTAGATACACTGAATCTTAATACAGTATGCATACAACTCCATGTTCTCATTTCTTATGAAACAAAGTTGGACACTACTTCACATGAGGCGTTTCCATCATGGTGAACAGACAGTAGGGGGCAATGAGAAGTGTTTACTGTAAGACAGGGCCAGTGGATGTTTGCATGTGTTTCACTATACACAAAGCAGACTTGTTTAAGCTCTGCAGGATATTTAGCAAGTAACCAGGACAACTTTGTATACTACGAACTGTTTGCACATTTATAGGGGAGGTACCATACATGATTTAAGAAAAATATGTGGTTATTGTACCACACACACAACTAGACTGACACAGTTAGCCCTGCCACATGACATTTTGATACTGATCATTCTGACAAAGAGAGAGGGTCTCAAGCTATGTACCATTTCTATTCTACATATAAACAAGTTTGGAGTATACAATAATAAAATGAAGTACATTCTAACTAAAAAACATACTTTATTTTTGAATATGCTGTTAATGTAGACTTTTGTCTTATAATGCAATGCAAAAATGCAGAAAACAAACATTCGGCTTTCTCTGTATAACGTTAAATAGGTGCAGCTTGTGGCAGTTGGCTAACATCCATCTGTGCATTGATTTATTGTATACTATATGTACACCCTTTCACTGTTCAATCAAATCGTAACCTTGTGTTTTATGATTGCAAGGTTTTACAAAAGCTCACTGCAAAGGCTGAGGCAGTTGAAACTGGACTCATATCTGCCTATTGCACCATGTATTTAGCTACTCGGGGAGTGTAAACTGGACACCAGTCTGGTCTTCAGCCCCCTCTCTGCATTCAGTCTGCTGCAGCAGGTGTTTAACTGGCCTCCTTTCTGCTGGGGCAGTTACAGCAGACACACAGTACTTTGTTTACCGTGTGGTTACTGTGGTGAACTACAGATTAGTGGTGAAGGTGGGGTGTTTTGCGGTTTGAACATCGTGTTCCTGAACCTAAACATCCTGAGGAAGAGAGTGAGAGACCCTCGCGCGCTCACTTTCCCGTGCAGTATAGCAGCGCGTGCATGGAAACGTGAGAATACCTCTAGTTTGGCACTGCGAGCGTTTGATGTGGAAAATAAATGACTAACACTGAAATGTATTTCCTTAATAATTACGGCTGTGCAAAATAGCGAATGGCACAATGTGGTCATACTGAGGTGAAGCTACCGACAAAAAAAACTGCGTTGAGTTTTCAACGGTTATTTTAACGTATTGCTGTGGAACTGGTCGATAAAGACACTGGATGTTTTAGTTAATTTTTTGTAGTGATGTCTGGTAAATAACTTGGACTTTATTACCTTTGAGTCGCGTGCCATCAGCTGTTCGAAAGGATGGGCGCGTGCCCGCTCCAGCTCGCCTTGACCAGCACGTGCTAAGTATGTGAAGCAACGCCCCTAGACAGATTGTACTTTCACGTGAAAGGGATGGGGGCGGGGGCACGTGTTTGGCCACGAGTGTCTTCTAGAGGAGGGTGTGATGCGAGCCACCAAAAAAAAAAAAAAAAAAACTCTTTGCACAAGCACACTGCATGATACTTTTTGGGTGCATTGAGAGGTTGTGTGGGTGCAGACCTGCACTTCAGTATGTGGTCCAGATAAAAGTGTTTCAAATATGTGATTTAGCCGCAGTTTGTACGCGGTGACACCGCCCACATAAAAGATATTTTACACTGGCTGCACGAAACTATATGTTCTTATTGCGGTTCACGTTCCGCACGTATGGACTTTAAAGCCATTTCTTTATAAAGAATCCGTCTCCGTGTGGACAGTTTGCGGCCAATGAGCGGTCACAGTGTATTTACATTCACCGTAATACATATTCATTATGGACAGGACCGACAGCCAATCAGCTTCTACTATTCTCCGAGTGGGCGGGGCACGCAACTCATGAATATCCAACAAAGGCGCTCGGTGGGCACGGAGAACAAGGGGTTTGTGTAGTGTTGTGTTTGCACGCAAAAGCGTTATTGATAAACAGGCCCGAATACAGGAGCAGCAGCAGTGTTGCGAAGAAGCCGCGCTTCGTTTGTTCCTGTTGTTTCCCGGCGGAGGAGGCAGCTCTCGGTGCCGTCAGGAACATCGCCCCGGTCTTACAGGGAGCTTGGCAGGGAACAATGCCTGGCAAAGCCGCGGTAGCAGTGGCGCTTCAGGCCAGTAGTACCGTCGTTACGGTGGCTCCGCAGAAGTCTTTCCCCTTCGTGTTAAAAAAGATTATGGACATCCCCCCACCAAACATCCTGGAGGAAGGCGACGACGGTAAGATTTAAACGGAAAAAATAAACGAGCGCTCAGTTTTTCCAGTTTGCTCCCGTCTTGGGAAATTGCTACGCGTTTAGAAGCTGTATACTCAATTGTTAGTGTATAATCCTCTATATCTGTACCAAGGGCTGCTAATTGTATTATGGGCGTGAAGTGCGCGACATTAGGACGGACAGGATTAGGACATCCTATGTTGTGTCGTGGAGTCAGCTTCATCTGATCCTGCGAGGAAACAAAAAAAGAACAAAAAGTTCTAACTCCTCTGTGCTGCTCTCCAAGCAGCGCATCCAGTCGAGGAAGACGCTCAAAGACAAAGACACTGCCTGGCTTTTCATCAAACACAATTGTCAAGTGTTATCTAGTCCCTAGTTTGTGTGGTGGTGTGTTTTGGGCTCCATGTGCAGAACAAGCAGCACCCTCCCGTCTCTCTGTGCCTGTCCTGGTATACTCACTGACTTCCCCCAAAGCCTCATTTGAGGCATCTACACTCACTTTCAACCTGGTGGAGGGGTTCCTTGGTTGTAACCCCCCCCCCCCTTTTTTTTTTGCCAAATGTCAGTGTGTGTTGTGTACATGTGTCTCAGACTCTCTGAAAGGACTCCTGAAGTCATGTGTGCACAGGAAAACCTTTAACTCCCAGCTAACAGCCACCTGTTTAACGCGTGTATTTCCCTCCTGTCTTTAATGCAGAAATAGAGAAGGAGAAGCTGTGCTCATCTGAGGATGTGGAGGGAGGAGGGGCTGGGGCAGCCAGTGCTGGTGGAGGCTCTAGAGGAGGAGGTGGCGGCGGCGCTGGTGGTGGGGTATCAGCCTCCCTGACCCCAGCCATTTGGGAGAAGACCATTCCCTATGATGGGGAGACTTTCCACCTGGAATACATGGACCTGGATGAGTTCCTCCTGGAAAACGGGATCCCTGTGAGTCTGGAGGAGGAGGCGCTGCAGAAGACTCTGACCACAGTGGAAGGAAAAAGCAAATCCATTCCCAAGGTTGCATCTTCAGTTACCACCACCACTACTACTGCTACTCCTTCTGCCACTGCAGCCTCTGTCTCTGCCTCAGCATCTTCCCCATCTGCCTCGGCCACCTCTACAGTCACCTCAGAACCAGAGGAAACGGTGACAGTCACCACCTTACAACCAGCTAAACTAGAAGAGGAAGAGGACGAAGATGAAGAACAAGAAGAGGAATCTTTGTCTGAGGAGGCAACAGCAGAGGTGAACGTGAAGGAGAAGAAAACAGGTGACTAATTTAGATTTATAGAGGTTAATATTCGTTAAGCATTTTAGACAGTTGATGGGGTTCTTTGCAGATGTGATTTTTGGATATTCTTTTAATTTAAGATTTAATTTAACTCATACATATGTTTTATTATCCTTTCCATTCAGTTAGAGCAGATTATTTCAGAAAAGCTATTTCTCCTGCCTCAGACACTGCCACTTGTTTCCAGTACTGCCTGTGATTGTAGTTAAGTGTACTTTAGTTGCCCTCACCACTGGAGTAAGATTAGCTAACATGGCATATGTAGACTCACAGATAAAACTCTGACCTTTGAGCCTATACCATAGCTTTTATGTTTGGAGCATGGCCAACATGACGTCCACTACAGAGCCCTGTAACCAGTAAAAAGCTGGTATCTAAAAGTTTTCTATAAAAACTAAAAATGTATATTGTCAGTGATTTGTTGAGGAAAAAATCATACAACCGTCAGAGGGAATATCAACTGTCCCAGTGCTGGAAAATGTTGACACAGTCTTGGCACAAAAACTGAACATTATTAGCCTTACAAAAACAGGAATTTTTGTATTGACTTGGATTTCTATGAACAGGTCTCTTTAGAACAATAGAAATGCTGTATATTGGGCTGCAGGTCTTCACTGATAAATGACAAGACACGTCTTTCACAAGTGCCCAAAGTAATGTTGTCAATTTGTGTAAAATACAGTCAGAAAACCCAAATTTCAAATGAAATGCAGCAAATACTCATATTTGTGGAACTGTAACCAGCAAAAGTTTGGTATTTACTGATGCTATGCTTTACATATCAATAAAGTAATCCAGTATCAGCTCTCAGTAGAGTAGTAGATGTGGTTAGTTTTGTTTTTATCGGAGTGACGCCCTCTTGGATCCAAGCTTATATTTTTTTTCTCCATACTCACAGATCGCAACTCTGCAGAGCGTAACACACCCTCCCCCATCGATCCAGACGCAATTGAGGTGGACGTTAATTTCCAGCCAGATCCCACAGACCTGGTCCTGTCCAGTGTGCCGGGAGGAGAGCTGTTCAACCCACGCAAACACAAGTTCTCTGACGAGGAGCTGAAACCACAGCCCATGATCAAGAAGGCCAAGAAAGTGTTTGTTCCTGACGAGCAGAAGGTAGGCCGACTGAATGTTAATGAATGCTAATGTGAGTCACTCTCGACTATATGTCTTTCATTCTCCCATTCACTTCCTCTCTCATTCCCTCAGGATGAGAAATACTGGTCCAGGAGAAAGAAGAACAATGTGGCAGCAAAGCGTTCTCGTGACGCACGGCGGCTGAAAGAGAACCAGATCACGGTGCGTGCCTCCTTCCTGGAGCGGGAAAACGCAGCGCTGAGGCAGCAAGTGGCTGAGCTGCGGAAGGACTGTGGCCGCTGCAAGAACATCCTGGCCCGGTATGAGGCCAAGTACGGCCCACTGTAAAGAACTCGGAATAAAAACCCATGAAGAATCAACGAAACAAAAGCAGAACTTCCCTCCCTGCAAAATTCAACACGGACACAAACACCAAGGGAATCTAAATGTGCACTTTTGTCTTTGCTGACCTCCAGTCACTGTGTCAAGCTCCAGTTGTTGTTGTTTTTCTTTTCTTTTTTTAATATGATGCTGGAGTTTTGGATACACACTGGAAGGCAGTGAGGCATGATGGGAGTGGTGGTCACAGGAAGGCCTGTGGAGAGCGCCTGGCTCCTACACTCAGAGAGGAAGGGGACGGTTGTGGATTCTCCCATGGTCACACACACGTGGAAAATATGGTCTGTCTCTAAACGGTTTCAGGAAAGTCAGGAAATATGAAAAGGGCAGGCTGGTAGAAAAGAATCACAGGCTTTTAAATACTACACAGATCCGTTTTTATCACTGCATATCACTTCTTCCTAGTGGACCAAAGCATGAGTAACGTCAGAAGTTGTGTATTTAGAACGGGGCGCGCTCGCTGTCCCTCACTTTTCCTTGTGTTGCACTTATGTTTGTGTCTGTGCTTCCTTTAAAATACTCCAGCTGAGGCTCAGAAAAAAAAGGATGTTTATTAACTCATGGCAGAGTAGGAGATGGACAGATGGATACAGTGATTAAAGGAGCAGCAGAGGCAGATTCACTCTCTGATCTCTGATTCCAGAAGAAAAAGGAATCAGAGACCTCAGTTTGCCACTGAAGAAGAGTTTAATACTGGTGTGATTCAGTCGCACTCACAGTTAATTCCCTCTTGTAACCAACATGCACACCTGTGCACACACAAAAAAAAACAAAAAAATGTCATTTGTATATATAGTCACCTTCCTGTACCACATAAATATGTGTGTGTATCAGTGTGTAATCCATTTTTGCACTTTTTCTCAAGAAACAACACATTGTGTAAAGATTATAGTGGTGGCAGGTGTCTACCAGAGTACCACAGTGGGAGATACAGTAGCTTACAAGGGAAAAAAATGACCTACAGTTTCAAGCTACTGTGATGTAGTTTGCTTTTCTACTAACCTCAGATCAGCTTCCAGAGCCTCTCACAATATTTTATTAAAGAAGACAGATTTGAGGTTTTCTTGAAAGATGGTGGTTTTACAACTGGAGAAAGAGCAGTAGTTTCTTTTCCTTCGCTGCAGATTACTGCTGTCAAAGGCACGGCAACGTCTGAAGATGTCCAGGGCCCTCACCAGTGGAGGGGTATGTTCATATGTAGGGATGTTTATTTTACTGCACACTGCAAGTAGAGGGCGCTAAAGTCGCTACCTGTCTGCTCATGGTGTAGTGATGGCTGGATTGACTCGTATTTTTTTAAAGTTTAGCCAGGCCCAAGGTCGACTGCTTCTAAACCTTGTAATTAAATGATTGTCTCATGGTCTTAATTTCCTAAGACAGGGATTATGACTGTGTCTTTATTAACCCAATACTATTACTTATATATTTGCCAAATAGTCAATGAGTGCTGTATTTATTCTGATGGTAATAATGCATCTGTTGATTGTGATGTACAACAACATGTCAGATAATTCTATTTCCTCTGAGAAACAATACTTATAATGAAACCAATGACTAAGCAGGGAATTCAATGGGTAAACTGTGCTTTTTGGATGTTTATTTTAAAAACAGATTTATACAATTATATGGATTTTTTTTTTCTCCATTCATACATGCATACATACAGTATGTGTCTGAACCCACGGGACAGGGCACACTGTTATTTACCTCATCCAACACTTCCTATTTTGAATGGGTAACGGTTTAGTAGGGCTACAGAGTGTTGGTTGAAGCTAAGAGCACATTAAAAGCAGCTTGGGTCCATTTGGCAAAACCTTGAGTCCGAGTTGACAAATTGAGTTCTTTTTGCCAAAGTGGCCGAGTCTGTGTTTAAATTAATAAATACATTAGACTGTTATGGGAAACTAAATCTCAAGTGTCTTTGACTGATGCAGATTTTTGCGATCGGTCGGCTTGTGCTCATAATCGCCATAATCTTGGAAAGAAAATAAATGTGGCAATAATACTCTGTTATGTAATGCTCATTTAATTTCAGTGATGATGTTGTATGTAAAATTGCTATGATGTACTAAATAGAAATGCCCCAAAGTCATTTGTGCTTCCAATTTAGATCCTCTGTAGTCTAGGATCCTAATGCATGAAACCCAGTAAACTTGTGTTTTGTTTTGTTTTTTCCTTGACTATTTTACACCAAGTGTACTTAAGTCTGTAAACCATCACTGAAACCCAGATATGTTTTTGGACGGGTGGGTCGATGATCTGTTGTACAGTTCTGTTTAAAGGAAAAGCAGAGCATCATAGCTATGATGTCTTGTGTTTATAGCTTGCATAATAGCACCACCCACCCTTGTGCAGCCAGTGCTTGACCTTGGGGTGACCATCAGCTGAACACGGCATCTTTTGATCACTGTGTGAATTGTTTTCTATTTACTTAAGATTGATCTATATCTAGATACACTGGATCAGTTGGTGCTTTTGTGTTTTCTTGACCCGACGGTGTAGTTTAACAGGTATTTTAAAGCAGTGTGTTCTTATTTTGCATTGACATTCAAACTCAACATTGACTGCATTTTGCTGTTTATACATCAGTGTAGCTGATGAATGCAAACTTTTAGTTATTTTCTAACTAAATTAAAATGTTATGCGTAAGGCTGACCGAAGGTACTGGCTGAGAGAGCCTTTTGGAAAGGCAATAAATCCAGATCTTTTTTAGTACAGCATACAATATGTAGCAGTCTCTTTTTTGTGATGCAAAGCGCCTCATGAAACTGGCAGGTAACTGTTGCTCATTAACATTCAGCAGGTTGCAGATACTCCAGTTCTACACACGCCAACCTGCAACATCAATAGGGAATTAAAATAACAGCATCCGTGGTTTAGACCTGCAGGTTTAGATGTGTGTTCCTACCTACAGACAAAGTCACAGCTACTGCACTTCTGCATGTATGTCAGGTGTCTTGAAATTGCATTTCTTTCCTTCATAGCAGCTGTTTTTCTTGTTTGTTGCATGCCTGCAGGTGGCGCACATATGTAAGTGCTGTCGTTTTCTTTGTCTGTAGATGGCACAAATGAGCGCATTTGATGGACTAAATTGCTGTTTCCGGGTTCTGGTCTAAAACTGTTGGCACTGGCTCCAGGTGCTTTGCATCACTGACACTATGTCCGTGTTCGTTAGTCAAAGTAGCTACAATACTCCTGGAAAAAAAAATATATTTAAACGTCTTTACTGAAGACATTTTTAAAGTTTTGTTTGATTTGTGGTGTTTTGCTTTCTTTTTCTGTCTTTTTATATAAACATATGTTTTTGTTGGGTGTTTTTGTATTGTCTTAACCATGTATAGGATACATGCAACTGCAGTGCCATGTCCTAACTGTATCTTGTATCATGTATATGAAATAAATTGAGATTTAATGACACATGCACTCTGGGTTTTGACGCTGCCTGAGCCGTCGGACAGCTGCGGCAGCTCTAATGTGAGGCACACACGGGCGCTGACAGACAAAGAAAGGGAGAACAAAAGAAGGACAGTTTGGTGGACAAATGGAAACGTCTTCCTCGTCCTTGTTTCACTTGTACACGTTCCCAAACACCTCGAGTGCACATGTAGACAAATAGAATGTGGTTTTGTTTTCAGACGCTACGTTGTTTTTCCACTGTCCCTTCGTTGCCTCGGTCCTGCTGCTCATCAGTATTCCAGAGGAGTAGGAGATGTTGCGTAATGATCACATCAACACACAGGGGAGCAGCATTGCGTAACAGCAGCAGCAGCCTCAAAGACCAGCGGGATGGGTGTGTGTGTGTCTGTGTGTGTAGGGAGGATAGAGAAAGGAAAGCGAGGAAGCAAGGGAGGGGCTATGTGAATTGGGAGGGGGGACAAGGAGAGGAAAGGTGGTTGGAATGATGGAGAGGAGAGAGGAGAGGGAGCTGAAGAGGGAGAGAGAGGGAGGAGCTGATGGTGAAGGAGAATGGCAAACAGATGGACAGAGAAAGATGGAGAACAAGGATGCAGTTAAAGACATGTGAGGGGAGGGAGGGAGGGAGATGGGATGCAGTGAGTGGGCGATGAGGATGTGGGGGAAGAGTAGAGGAGAGTCAAGGAGGAGCCCAGCCACACATGTTAATGTCACACCACTACATGTTACTATAGAAAGCACAGCCCAGTGTGTTTGCCTCACATGAGCGAGCCAACCTTAACAGCTGGCTGCATCAGAGAGAGAGAGACGCCAGCACAGGGCGGACAGACGGACAGACAGAGTGCTGAATGATGAAATATAAAGTAATATCTGCTGGGATGGCTCCAGCTGAGGTAGGTGGTGAGCAAGCTGGCTCCTCACCATTTGAGAATTTCATCTTTGCTTTGAATTATTGATCAAACATCACTTGAATTTATTCACTGCAATAAGGAGGACATGTGGCTCTTGACATTTTATTCTGAGGCTTTTCACTGGGAACACAGGGGATCCACTTTTCATAATCTTTGATCTGCAACATGTTCAACATTAACTTGAGTACGACGCACACAGGGGCAGTGAGAGGTGGAAGGGAGCTGGATTTATCTCTGACCAAGCTGAATGTCTGCGTGAGCTTTCCATTCAGTATTAGTACATCATGTTCCCACAGCTCTGCATACCCAGAAACAATGAGGACGACACAATTAGCTTATTTTCCATGCTTATTTTTTGCCAATCTGTTTTTATTACAAACTTAAAAAAGAATCTGATACAATAAGAAACTGCAGTAGTAACTCCCCATTCCCGAGGGGCAGCACAGAATACAGGTCATTGCATTTCAGTAGTGAAAGATTCATTATACATCTACAGGGTGTACAGATCAGATACAAAATAGGAAAAATAATAAAATACAGGCAGGAAAGAAAGCACTATATTTATACATCATCTGAACTTTGAATTATATCTATTTATTCTTAAATGTTAAATTTTACATAGAAAATAAACTTCTTTTATGACAATGAAATATTCCAAAGTGCAAAATAAAACGCACACATCGATATAAGCAAATAACATCAGAATAGAAAATTCTTGTTTTTCCTCTTCATTAATGATCAACCCTGATTGTAGAACAGCCTTGGTACAAGAGTTGATTTGTGGCGTGTGTTTGAAACACTGTCTAATCTCTTTCCAAAGTGTAAAACAGACGAAACCAGCATTCGTTCTTGAAGATGTGAGGGGAAGCCAGCTGTTAGTAATACTCGCTCACATCCTCAGATCTCTCACCTCAGGAGCTGGGTTTGTACGCAGAAGAAATTTAACGACAACCTCGTTTGCACTGAATAATCTGACAAATTTAGAAAAAAAAAAAAAAAAAAGAATCACTCAGACATTTTGGACATGCATGTGACTAAAAATCTCCCCAAGACTTTTGAACACACAATAAAATAAGCAGGTTCTTCTGTTTATTTTCTTTAGGCTTTCTCAACCAGGGTTGACTAACATCAGATCAGAATCACATTCATTTCCTTTCCAAACCTGCCGTTAAAACTGTCTTCCTATTGAAGATGGGTTTTTTTTTTCTTTTCCAGGGTGCATAGAGGTAGAAACCCCTTGAATCCTTCAGGGTAATTTTAAATGATGGCGTTAACATTGCACTGGAGAAGGGTGAGCATCTGTGTAAGCAAAGACAGTCTGGGATATGGCTATAGTATCAGGACCAAAGGACCAGGCTGATGGGGAGAAGAAAAAAAAAAGCAAAAACATGGAGGTGAGAAGTTAAATAAAATTGGATGAGAAATACAATGTGAGGAAGGAGAGTATATCTGTGTTTAGATACTGTAGGAACATACAAAGTGTTGGTGAAATGAGAAGGCGAGGGGGGATAATAATAATGAACTAGTGATAATTTCTTTAAGAACAAATACCAGGGGTAAACACATGAAATTCTGTAAGTTCACATAAAGATGGACTCAAATGCACTCAAATGAATCTGAAAAGTGGAGATTTTTGGTTTAAATGTACTGCGGATGGGTGTAGTGTTGTCAGACTGCCCTGGGAGCACAGAAAAATGATATCAGCCATCTTTTCCTACACAAACCCACTGTAAACATTCACGTCTTAAACTCCTAATCCAACTTGAACAATGAATACATTTACCCGTCTTATTAGACAAATGCTGTACAAGATACAATAAACATTCAATACTTTACTCTGTACATCTTTATTTTTGTCTCAGTTTGCATATATTCATGTTATTTTCTGAAAAAATAACCTCAGCATGTAAGAAACTAAACAAAGAATCTGAACATAAGAACTTTTTATGTACATATTTCCTGGACTCCAGTCATGTCTTACTCATACAAATTTAAGTGAGAATTTGCAAAAACAAAAATATAGAAATATTGGAAATAAATTACAAAACAAAAATTAGAAATGCATCTTTCCCTCACAATCATAGCATTTACAGAGATGTGTATTTCCCCACCTAATCCCTTGGGGGGAAAAGAAAAAAAAAGGAAATAAAACTCGCATGCATATGACAAGCTGTCACATCGCAATACCAGCGTGAGCACAAGTCAAGGGTCCTCGGGTCATCTTATACAAAAACATTTATGGGTACAAGTCTAGAAAACATTCAAATAAACGAACGAGACAGCATCTCCACACCAGCGCGATGCACTTAAATACAAATTTAGCTCGTGTTTGAATCTCTAAAGCATTTCACGACGGCTGAATCAGATGTGCCTTAACCAAACAGGGCGAAGGAATGGTTTAGCGCTCATGTCTGGGGGCGACGCACAGCATTAAGAGCCCAGTAATAAAGTGCTGGACAGCTGAAATGGACATGTGGGGGTTTCCCTTCCCGGTAAGCAACTAATCGAGAATCACATGGACCTGACTGCTACTCAAATGTTAGAAACAACGGCCTCCCAGTGATGTGTCAAGCCACACATCAATAAAGAACATTCATCTTTGTACCCTTTGTCCACATCACTGCAAACGGGAAAAGAGACAGAGCAACCTGAACTGTATGATTGTGGTTTTTCTTTGTAGCAGCCAGAGAAGCAGAGATCGCTAAAGAATTTCAAGAGGAGGGAGAGAACAGTGTGAGCCTTTAGCTTCAATACCATTTAAGCTCACCAGAAACGTGCTCTGGGTTTTAAAGTGTCGCTCTCTAAGCCAATACACTCTGGAAGCCGCCGAGGCAACAGAACCCTCCAGCTGCTTCTCTCTCTCATTTCCTTCTGTCTTCCTCCCGTCTCCCTCACTCCGCTCATGCAGAGGAAAACCTCTCCTTCATAGTCAAAGTCATGCTAAGCCATTTATCACAATCCCTATTGCTTAGCTGCTGCATCCCCTCCCCCTCACCTCCTCCTCCGCCTGTTCACCTTCACACACTGCTGACTGGAACTGTGTGTATGTGGACATATTTCTGCATATGCGTGTCGGGCAATTTGAATACATGCATGAAACCATGACTTAAATCCCTGTGTGTGTGACTGAGGTATCAGCACATGGTTGTTGTCTTTAAAATACAAAAAAATCATTTGCCTTTCACATTCACCAAGGTTTCCCTGACCTTCCCAGCTGCAGTTTCCCCTGACAGGTACAGTACATTCCACTACATCACAGCCTTAACACCCCGATGCTCCCTCTCTGCTCCCTCCGCTGCTCCGACTTCATTTTCGACCCGTGTCATGTATACATTCCAGCTAACGATAAACTGCTTTCAATATACACCCGCTGACAACAACAGAGTCAAATTGTGCCTGTGCACGAGCGCGTTTCAAGGGTAACGGGCCCAACTTACAAACAATGAGTCTCTGGATCACGCTGAGCCACAACAAAACAGAACAGGACTACACACAGAGACAGCAGAGCCCCCCTCTCTATATTTGTGGCAAGTAGGGCAGAGCAGATTGCAGAGCAAAGTGCTGAGCTTTCCACAGCCGTTCCCTGCAGGACTTGGCGAGGTCCTTTTTCACAGCATGACAGTGCAGTGCAAAAATGGTGCTATACTAGAGCCGGGTCCATTAGACTACAAGTCAAGGAAAAAATAAAAAAAGTCTCTCACATTAACATTCAATGCAAAACAAGAAACATAAGAGATTGGCAAGGACTCAAGGTAGAAAGGAACTCACCCCCACCCACTCCTGTCATCAAAGCCAAACCATAGAACATGACGAGTCACAGCAACGGACAAAGGGGCAGGGTGGAGGAACAAAACAAATCACATGACATATTCAGTGAACATGGTACTTTAAATCTTTGTAGTAAAACTAATTCTTAACTTGTATTAGCATTAGAACAACTTCTTAGAAAAAATGAAAATATCAGGAGCATCACTGTCCTAACACCCCAACTTCTCCTACGACAACTCTTCTCATTACAAATGAAGGCTTAGTTGGCCAGCACAACAGGCTGGAAGGACTGGCTGGGATATTGCAGGTTGTAGCTTCCTAAACCCTCGACAAATGGCGGCTTCTCCATGTAAGAGATTCCTCCGTTGCCGCCAATGAGGCCCACACTCTGGGCAGGAGGAGGACTAGAGAAGGCGTCAAGGGACGGATGGGTGTTGACGGTGTGGGGAGGCTGGAAAGGGCTGGCGTGAGGTTGCATGGGCTGGGTGTCAGCATCGAAGAAAAGGGGGCCTGGGGATCCTGGGTAGACAAACTCTTTGGCGTTGGGAGAGAGCTGGCTGGGGATGGGACCTCCGAGGGAGTGCAAAGAGAGAGACAGCGGCTTGTGCTTGAGCAGCTCTGGAGTTGAGATGGTGGTAGGAGAGCGGGAGAGCATTCTCTGGGAGGGTGGTACGACAACTCCAGAACTGGCTGGGGACCCAGCCCCGCTGCATTTCTTCATCTTGGTCGAGCCGAATTTAGTGGCAGCAAAGCTGGCGGTGGTGAAGGTGATGGGCTGAGGGCGGGCAGCGGGAAGAGCGGAAGGCGGCTGCTGAGCCGCGAGGTAGGGCAGCCCGCCACTGGGAGGGGAAGGGGTAGAGGTGTTGGAGGAGTGGGCGGCAGGGTCAGTGGGGGTGCTGGAGCTGGGGTAACTGAAGAGCCCGGGGCAGGACTGGGCAGACAGAGGTGTGGGAGAGCTTGAGTGCGATGGCATGAGGGCGGGAGACGCTTGACTTCCAATTGGCACAAACACCTGAGCGTCTGGGTTGAAGCCCAGATTCTTGGCCTCCTCCGTCTCTGCCTCGCCCTTACCCTCTCTGATCACCCCCTCAGCCCTGGCACTATCACAGCCGAGGCCTGGAGGGTCCTCCAGGTAGAGCACCTTCACTGCACCCTTCTCTCCAATCTGGTAGGATACCTCATACGGATCGATCCACACACTGAGCTCTGCAGGAACGTTTGCACGCACTTCCTCTGTGTCCAGTCCACTTCTCTTGGCAGCCAACTCCACCACGGGGTCCCTTGGTGCTCCCAGGTGAATGCAGCGGAAGGCAGAGCCTCGGAGAGGTGCTTCGGGGTACCAGTGACCCTCAAACCGAGACACCAGTATCCTCTCCAGCTCCTCGCCGAACAGGTCAGCTCGACGCCGTGGCAACTTGTTGTACAGGTAGGACACAATGAAGTTGAGGGCAACCTTCACCTCTAGATGCATGGCTGTACCGGGTTAGCGCCGTCGTGGGAGCAAAGTTTTTAAAATGATGGTGCTGAAAGTGAGGCAACGCAACTGTGACAAGACGTTTTTCCTCTGGCTTATTGTAAAGTGTATGATTCTTTTAGTATCACCATGGTAAAGGCACCTTGAAGGCAGGGGGGCAGCTGGTTGCAGGCTGTTTTTCGCCGTCACAAATATGTAACAATGTCTTCAGGTCCCAGCTGTGAAGGCAAAACAGAAGAAAGCAGTCATTCTACCTGGCAAAGAGACGGGGAATTTTGTTGTTATTTCACTGATATCTAGCTGTAGACCAATAATCACGCTGGCGTCTGATGGACACGGAAAGCCTCGGTCTTACAGGGGATGGAGTGTACCACCAGAATAAACAGACTTTCAGCAATTAATTATAACCAATTATTTTTAGAGGAGTATTATTTACACTTTTTTTTGTCTTTTCTTTAAATAATCACCATTTATCAAAAAGAGATAAGACACACACACACACACATGCACACATTTAACATCAGTATAAAGAAATTCTGCTAATTAAGGCACTTTGAGTCACAGTCAAGCAGTTTAGTAAATGTTTCAGTTACTGTAAACAAACACTTAATTGATTCATATCATTATCTGAATGACACACTCCAGCTTCCATAGGTCATGAGCCTAGTGAAAGAAGGAAATGTACACATCTGCAGGTATGAGACCCCTGGATATGTCACTACAAGTCTAATTTGTTGTCACATGACTTCAAAGACATTCAAAACAGATTTAGACAGTTTGAGGAAAGAGTAATAATTCCTAATAATTTAGGAATCACTACTCTTATTTAGAATCATATTTCTATGATATAGTATAGCAAAAACACAGTATCTGTGTTAGATGCATGGATAGTTATTTTCTATCAGCTGCAGGAAGAACTGATTGGTGTAACAGATGCTGTGTTGTGGGCTTCATAAATCCTTTATAATCTGAATCCGATCCCATGGAGTGCCTCCTCCTTTAATGCTGTAACACAGTCACACAGAGGCCATTCATCAGCAGAGTCGAGCTGAAGAGAAAGATTACATGTAAGAAGAAGAAAAAGAAAAAAGCATCAACACAAGACTCCCTGAAGAAGAAGTATAAAATGGCAGGACAGTTAATCGACTCCATAGAACACCATGTCCCACCATGCAGTGCGCACGCTCACCCCCTCCCCCCTACGCACACACACACAAACAATTCACTCACATTCCCTGCCAGATGGGGATTCGACTGCTAAGATTAGAAAGACGTCTCCGATTAAAGACAATTCTAATGTTATTACAGATAAAGCTGGACCGGCTGGATGCAGGGCTGCAGGAGTGACAGTTCTAAAATCAGATTTACATTTTCCTTTAGCAAGAAAAAGGTGACATTGAAGGATACGATGGGGGTTGGTTAGGATGGGCTATAAATAGGACCCCATTTTGCATCATCTGTGGTGCAAATTCCTCTCTAACACACAAGTTAAAAATGATTTGAAGTACAAAAGTAGAAAAGGATCTTTGAGCACAAGCGAATCCACTGGTCCATCAACTGCAACAGCCATTATAACTAAAAACCACACACAGCCAAGCCACCTACAGCATCTACTGCATTTTGTTACTCTCATTTCAAAAAGGCAACAGCAAGATACACAAGCTCCAATGTCATCCAATGACATAAGAGAAATAACTCAGTTAATCTGTGCTGATTCATTGCTTCAGGTGTGCAATAATTGGTCTGAATCATAAACCACAGCTTGCAACTTCATTTCATAACCTCAAAATCTTTCATGTTCGTAAATCTCTGTCCCCGTGATCATATTCGTATCCTTCACCTGAAGATTTGTTACAGTTTGAAGGACCTGGCGTCATTTTTTTTTTTTTTTTTTTTTTTTAAAGGCCGGTTGTTGCGGATCAGAGCAACAGCAGGATCTATAGTGTGCTATTTTTGTTTACCTGGACTCATTATCTATCGTAGCTGCAAATGTGCAAAGCATCCACTAAAAGTCAGATTTTAACTATTAAGCAACAGAACCACAGTGATCACATACAAGCAGGCAAGCTACAATACAAATAAGACAGGAAATGCTTATTTAGAAATCTTATAATTGGGGGTCGGAGCAGCAAATAGAGGCCTGTGTGAAGTAAGTGGTCACCACTTACATAAATATCAATACAATAGGCAATGAATATTACTGTGATTCTTTTCCCCACCCTTTTGTCTTGTTGAATCCCACTGGGTTTTCTCCCAACAGGACTTTACAACAGGTTTGTTTACAGACCCACTGAAATGAAAATATGTTGAGAATGTACCTGCCAGATAATGGAGGACTAATATGCAAAAAGAGAGAGAGAGAAATTTAAGAAATATCAACCGGGTTTGCAGGTGTGGTGAGAAGCTCAGATAATAAGGCAGCAGGGTCTACCTGGGGATTACTGCCATATGTCAGTCAAAAGGCACTGGAGCAGAAAGGACACTGGTTTAGCTGACACGCAGGTGGAGAATCCCTCCTTGCCAAATCGTCGCTGTAAATTACATTATGAAGCTGATTAAGTGGTGAACTGCCTTATCGACCGAGTGTGTGCACTGAGCAACGAAGGACAGAGTCCCTCCTCAGCATAAACAACCCCGACAAACAACGAATAAAAGCTGGAGAGTGAACATGACAGCTGGGCAGACTTTGAGAGGGTCGTGTCAGCTAATACATAACGGGCTAAGACTGAAGCAAACGCTGGGTCTTTATTCAGTGGCTGAACCGGTACAGTTATTCATTGTAGTTAGCCCATTGTGGTGGATAACTAAACCTTCCAGAAAGGAAAAAAAAAAAACCCACCAACATGCAGTTGTCAATTAACAGGGCTGTAAGGATGTGAGAATAAAATCAGCCTGTTTCACTCACCTATCGTTACTGATGTCCTAGCTTGACTTGTACTCCTGCGTTTCTGTGTAAAATCCCTTGTGTTGTCTCGGATTTCAAGGCGGATGCGTCGGTTCAGGTGCTGACCAGTGGAAAAATTTCACCTTAATACTGATGTTTGGTTTTTTTTCCCTTTGTTTTGTTTTTGTTTAAACAGCTGCCCCAATTCTCTGATGGCTGAAGGTTTTCTAGTTAGTCTGAGCTGACAGTTTGCATGGAGGGTCCAGAAAAACTTTACTGTTTGACAACCCGGCGTATTTATACACTGTGACTCGCCCACACCCCCGTGACGGCAGGCACTACTTTCTCCACATTATATTAAACGCTGCTTGATTATTATTTATTGTATTTATCATGTCTGTATATATCACGTTTATCCTCCAGCCAGAAATTCATTAATGAATTTACAGTTCCTTATGAACTGTATATTTTTTTTATTTAATAGGAGCCCGCAGACTGATTCAAAAACAAAAAGAATAATAAAATGTCATTCCTCACTTTCTAAACACGATATCGATTCGCAGTGTTCCTCGCAAAGTAGCGACACCAAAACCACACCAAGTCAGGACGTTTTTGTCCTCACGTGAAATCCAAGTTCACCCAGCGGGCTCTAGTTTTTTATGCGGCGGGATATGCGAAGTGGTGGTGGTGGTCCAGAACAGTTTGCTAAAAATATAAGCAGTGATAGCAACAGAGTCTCTATTGGCTGAGATGGGGGAGGACCCACAGAATCGGGCTGCAGCGTCCTTTCAGCCAACCAAAGAAACCTGACTTTTACCAGAGGTTTATGGGAAATTATGTTCTTATCGTTTTTTGTTTGTTGTCTGTTTACTGTTCAATCAAGCATCTATAATATCGTAGGAGTTGCATTGTGATTATGGTGTGTGTGTGTGTGTGTGTGTGTGTGTGTATATA
>JBBMJY010000010.1:15236337-15251043 GCA_037833715.1 Toxotes lorentzi
GCATGAGAACATCAACATTGTACGCAGGAGGTCAGCAGCAGTTGCACCTCTCAAAAATACACACACACACACACACACACGCACAAATATTTATTTATTTGTATATACACATACATAGATACATACATATCTGTTTGTTGTTGAAAAGACATCACCAAATATTAGGTATAAGTAACCACAAGACATCCCAAAGTAGGTACAAAAATGATATTCTGAAGCATAAACAAAATCAGATTTTAGTCTTATGGGTACATTGAAGTATTTTTGATCCATCACTTGACAAATTGACTATTAACCTCATACATGTGTAAGATGCAACCAAACATTTGTTGTCATTTGAAAAGTCTTACTTCAAAAGGTGTGAAAATCAAAACAAGATGCTGACATACAATTGTGAGTTATTGACACTCAGGGCTTTTGAAACAAATTAATGCTTTTTTTCCCCCCAGGACATAGTATATTTTTAAGTACAGTGTGACGTATTTCAGGCAAAGGATATTTTCAAAATGATCTATGGTTGAAAATGACACATGAGGAACGGATAGCACAAAGCCAGTGTATAAAATTTGCCCTTCGAGGTTTTTACATTACATTAATTTCAGTACTGTTACAAAGCTAAGCCTATTTCGTGATTTTTAAATGAATAGGGTATTTCATGTTGCAGAAAGCTATGAAAATGCACTCGTTTATGGTACATATCATATCATATTTATATTATATCACGTACTGTGTATGTAATGTAGTACCAGTGGATGAAGTACTTTGATATGCAATACTACACTAAAAATGTAAAAGTCCTGCATTCAGGGGTAGAAAAGTATTGGTAGTAAAATGTACTTAAAGTACAGTAAAAGTTGAAGCACTTACAGCTGAATGACCCTTGTCAGTGCTATGTCATGTTATCGGATTATTATCACTGCTGAGTCTCCGTGTAAGCTACGCTTAAATATAGTATCTTGTGTAGGTAAAGTTAGCTAAAAAATACCTATAATTGTCAAATAAAAAAAAAAAACAATTAAACGTCAAAATAACGGGCCCCAGTCTAGTGACGTCACATGAGGGCGACGCTGGTTTTGTTATTAGTGAACAAAATGGCGTCTTATTGTTTGACTGTCACTAGGGTGCGGGTAAGTAAACATTATTTTACTTTGACAGAGTATATAACCGGCTTGCTGTGATGTACATCTGTGACAACAGATATGCTCCGTTGTGTGGTACAGCCGCCATTGGTTTACGGTTGACCGACGGCGGGCCAGTATCGAGCAGAGTACGCACCTAGCCGCTGTCTGTCAGGTCACAGTGCCCTCGTTAGACTCCGGGCTGCGACACGTTGTAGCCGCTATAAATCAACTGACAACTGACATAAAATCATGTTATTGTTAATAACAGTATCTAATTCAGTCAGCATCAGAACTGAGAAGCGGCTCTAAATGGGCCTAACTGTCCTGATGTTTGCAAGGTGATCGCAAGGTTACGGAGTTGTCTTAATGACAGTTCACTCCTGTCAGCTGGAACTGATGCACAGCTGCATGTCCCCGGTCCAGGGGTGGGTCGTGAGTCATTACATAATGATTATTTTAAAAAGCAACGGGCTTTCTGTGAGCATCTGTTTACTATACAATGTACTCAGCCTTTGATGAGATTTTGTTTTTTATTATCTAATTGTATTATTTATTATGTTTTTTGTTATTATGTTTTTTTGTTATGTTGTCTCATAAATAAATACCATGTAATGTAAAACTGAATAAATTACAGGGAGGAGTATATATCTGTTATCTTACTTTTTAAAAATTAAGTGTTGAGTTATTAAGTTGTTATTTGGATCAACATGAGCTAAACTAAGCGTTCATTGCAGGGACTTGACTTTATATACAAACTGTAAATTCAGACATATTCTTCATTGACTACTTGTTACAGTCGAAGGTTCTGGCCCAAGCACTAAATCTACTGCTCAGTAATATGTAGTAAAATGTGAGCATGTAATGGTGTTGCGACATTGCAGTTTTAAAGATGTGAATGTTTAAAAAACACCTAATTACAGTTTGTAAATGACAGAGGTTCTCTCAGTAACCTGAATACTAATATTTCAAAGGCAATGGACATCCCAAAATGACTGTTAAACTACTGGCTGTTATTTACATGCCAAGGCCGTATGTTAGGGGTGGGTCCAGTGGAGTATTTTTGGCCGCTGGTTTAGCTGGAGTAAAGAGTATTAGCAGTTGCTGATTAATTATTTTATGGTTTCTGGTCAGCATCTGTCTTGCAGAGATCTAATCGATCTGCTTTGCCCTTTGTGACCAAAATGGAGGATTCCTCTGTAGTCTTTCTGTAGGCCACGTGTTTTTCTGGTGCCACTTGCAGGATTAGGTTTTAACTAGCCTCACCTGCTTTGGTCCCTGGTCATGTGTTCCCATTCTTCCATAATTTAATTGCCTCTCTTTCCTCTCCATAATTGTTATGTAACTTCAAACTTTGATATGTTGGTCCAAAGCACTACAATAAAACTTTGTTTATGGAGTTATTTCTCAGAATTGTATTCTTTTTCCCCTGGTCTAGCTGGCCCTTGGAACCGGGGCGAGAAGGTTTCATGTCTCCGCAGCCTTCAGCACCAAAGCCAAGGTGGCTATGAGCCGCTTTGAACCCGGTTCCAACATTAACTATGAGAAGATGCATGAGAACATCAACATTGTACGCAGGAGGTCAGCAGCAGTTGCACCTCTCAAAAATACACACACACACACACACAGAGCCCTTGTTGATTACAATTTGGCTCATGAAGAATGGCTGGTGTTTATCACAGCTGCACAGTAAATCTTGTGACATTTACAGTGTTGACTTGTCAGAGCCAGTATGGCCAAGGAGCTAACTTTGGATGACCTGGTGTTCCTCTCCTGCATAGCTGACCACATGCTGTAATCCAGGAACAAGAAAATCCTTTTGATTCACCAACTATTATGGAAACTGTCAGCCCCCAAATGTTTGCTGAGCCATAGTTACTTCAGGTGTTGACAGTTTTCCTTGATTCTCTGCATCCAGCCAAATATAGTATTTTCCAGAAGTACTGTTAGTGAGAATTTATGGGCCAAACTGATCTCAGAAGGTAAAATTGTTGTTCAAGTGAACTTGTGTTGGTTTGCATTTTTAAGTATATACAAACAGGTTCAAGGGAAAACATGATTTGTCTGAATATGTGAACACTTGGTGTCCAACACAATGTAATATTTGCCACATCCTACCACCAATCCACCCCACCAGGCTCAGCAGACCTCTCACTTTGTCGGAGAAGATCGTGTATGGTCACCTGGATGATCCAGCAGGGCAGGAGATTGACCGCGGCCGTACATATCTGCGCCTGCATCCAGACCGTGTGGCTATGCAGGATGCTACAGCTCAGATGGCAATGCTTCAGTTCATCAGCAGCGGTCTGCCCAAGGTGGCTGTTCCCTCCACCATCCACTGTGATCACCTGATTGAGGCTCAAATCGGAGGGGCTCAGGACCTGCAGAGGGCCAAGGTGAGGAATAATACATTTATTGTACGTAAATCTTTATGGTACAGTCATTCATTGCAAATGAATGCCATAGCCATAGAAGATGCTATTTTGTTTCTCTGCTGTACCACTGGCCTCCATTTTGCTAATCAGATCAGAGAGTTATAGCAGAGAGCCTCGGACAGTGGACATGATCTGTCTTATTACTTCAAAACAAATGTTTACAGGCTGCTTTTTATATTGTGGAAATCATAGTTCTTCTGGTTGAAAAGATATCAAATATAACGCTAATTTCAGGTTGAGGTGACCCGAGCTGCTTCATTTTTACAGCCAGTCATGCACACACACACACACACATATCTGACATCCACAACAATGGATGACAACACTAAGCCTGTGTGCTTTCAAAGTGCATATAAAACTCATAATACCCCATTAATGTGTTGGCAAGATGCAATTATGGAGAGTTTCTACAGCTTCATGAGCTTATCCAATGAGTGAAACGAGAGCCAATGTCTGTTTTGAGTAGTGTTTATAGTACAGTTGCACGTTGCAGTATATTTTGAACGGTTACACATATTGTTTTTTGGCAAGGGCAAGGCAAATTCAGACAATTGTTAGAACATTCTAACATTGTTTGGATAGCATTTTATCCTCATCCTGCAGGGATTTATGTGGTTTCAGAGGCAGCCGCCTTGAACAGTTTTCTGTGGGCCAAAATAAATATCATGGTTTGGCTCAAATTCTCTGGTTAACTACATGCCTGTAGGTGTGGTTAAAAAACAGTACTTAGGATTGAGTATTGCACCTGAGCTTTTAAAGTTACATGGACGCCAAAACTTCCTCCTAATTGCTCTTAACACAGGAGGTGAACCAGGAGGTGTACAACTTCCTCGCAACTGCTGCAGCCAAATATGGAGTTGGCTTCTGGAAACCAGGCTCAGGGATCATCCATCAGGTAAAGCACACTGATTAATGATCCTTACAAATGCACACAGCGCCTCAGAACTGTGCACCTTACCCCCCCCCCTTTTATATTTTTAGAATTCTCTTTTTATATATTTCTTTTTTTATATATAACCTTTATATTTTATATATTCTGTGCACTAAACTTATTTTATCTTATTTTATTTATTCTATTCTATATGTTGTATATATTTTACATATATGTTTGCACTGGAGAAGGAGTTGCTTTCCATCTCGTTGAACATGTAAAAAAAGATGTATGACAATAAAAGGAATTCTATTCTATTCTGTTCTATTCTATGATGATGCTTTTAATGGCTCTTCTGTAGGGCTGAACGATTTATGATTTATCGTTTTCTGATCGAAATTGCGATTTCAGACAACGCGATCATGTGATCGCCAAAGCTGCGTTTTTTTGCAGTGCTCTTCACTGACCCAGGATCTGCTGTGTCAACTATTTTACACATACATGCCGTTTCCCTACCAGACAAACTGACCAATCAGATGCTGCTCGTGGACAGGTGACGCTAACGCAATCAGTGTAACCTGCTCCACCTGCTCCTTAATTTATGAAATGGCTTCAGCTGGAGCAGAAGCGGAGTGACGGGGTTTAATCCCCAAGAAGAACAACACGTCGGTCATTTGGAAGTATTTCGGGTTTGAGTCTGCTGACCTGCACCAGAAACAGGTACTGTGCAAAACCTGTCGCACTAAAGTTACGACATCCAGTGGAAAGACAACCAGTTTGTACCAGCACCTGAAAAATCACCACAGGTGTTTGAATGACGAAAAAGCTCTAGTGAAAAGTCTAGCGACAGTGATACTGAGGCCCGTACATTGTGAATATTACACTGGAGCTCGATTTGAAGAAAGTCATGAATCAAATCGAAATCGCAATATCTGCCATAAAAATCGCAATTAGATCTTTTCCCAAAATCGTTCAGCCCTACTCTTCTGACTTTTGTACGCTTCACAGCGCTGAGAGAATAATCACACAAACATTCCTTAGTAAATTCTTGTCAGTGATCTTGCACCATCATACACTGTCAGCAGTGAATCAGCATGCAGTTCCTTCCTAAAAGTATTCGTGCCAGAACAGTTTGTCTAGTGCTTCTAGAAACTGACTTTTCTAGAAATGTTGTGCATTTTAAATAACGGTCCAAAAGTCACGCTGGGAAACTGTGTGACCGACTGTGAAATGTCCCCTTCTTTGGCCAGATCATCCTGGAGAACTACGCCTATCCTGGAGTGATGCTGATAGGTACGGATTCCCACACTCCCAACGGCGGTGGCCTGGGTGCCATCTGTATTGGAGTGGGTGGAGCTGATGCTGTGGATGTGATGGCTGGAATCCCTTGGGAGCTCAAGTGTCCCAAAGTGAGTTCTTGGCATAATCTGATATGTCTTGTAAATGTATTTGTATCTGATTAACTTTCCCAGTCTTAGCCCTGTTTTCAGCCACTAAATGTCTCAACGAGTGTTATCACCCCCCCCCCCCCAATCTGTTTAAGCCTGTGTGCTTTTCTCCTTCAGGTGATTGGAGTGAGGCTGACAGGCACCCTGTCTGGATGGACCTCTCCGAAGGACGTCATCCTGAAGGTAGCTGGCATCCTGACTGTGAAGGGCGGCACTGGAGCCATCGTGGAGTATCATGGGCCTGGAGTTGACTCCATCTCTTGCACTGGTAAGGATGAGATAATCACAAGACTTAAACT
Source organism: Toxotes lorentzi (assembly GCA_037833715.1). Lineage (NCBI taxonomy): Eukaryota > Metazoa > Chordata > Actinopteri > Toxotidae > Toxotes > Toxotes lorentzi. Next base: position 15,242,509 of record JBBMJY010000010.1, read on the forward strand.
GTTGGTTTCAACTACCATATCTTGCTTGAATAAATCACACATTTCCTTAACTGTGGTCAAGTATAATTTACTAGGACACTTTTGTTTTCAGGAATGGCCACTATCTGTAACATGGGAGCTGAGATTGGAGCCACTACGTCTGTTTTCCCGTATAACCACCGCATGCGGACGTACTTGGAGAAGACTGGCCGTGGAGGTCAGTCATTTACTGTTCTGTGGTCTCTGTGCACTTAATCTTTATTCACTGGGTCTTTACCTCCAACGTTGTCTCTTTCATTCCCTCTCAGAGATTGCCTCTTTGGCTGATCAGTTCCAAGATGACTTGGTCCCAGATAAAGGCTGTGAATACGACCAGGTCATTGAGATTAACCTGAGCGAGGTGAGTTAACTCTGGTTACCTGACATTAGTTGTGTAAACATTATTATCAGCGTGTCCCTAAACCGTACTACACACTAATTCTTTATAGGATACACAATGTACTAATTCTTACAGTATACTGGTTTAGCTGTTGTCATACAAAATAATCAACAAAGTCTACGTGTTTATACTAACAGGAAATGATACAATATGTGGGACAACTTTAGGGTCAAAGCTAATTTCCCAAAGATATGGCAAAAACATTCATACTTTTGTTTTCCAAGATCTTTCTGGAGCTGCTTCACCATCTCTCACAGATAATGACGATTGAATGTTTTCTAGCTGTGAGCAGCTTCTCCGTTTTCCCTTGTGCTTTGCATTGTGGAAGAACAACATCCATTAACAGCACACCCAGAAATGATCCACATTTATCTGCTAAAGCAGCATGCTGTTTGGTTTGAGTGTACTTAATTGTGTCAGTTTTCTAGTGTCAATACACTGCATACTCGTCCTGCTTAGGATTTAATATGAATTTGAGCTTTACAATGTGCACCCCTTCACCTAAATAAATGCTATGAGGCTTACTGTGTTGTCATTTTGTCACTGTGTCATCAGTCTGTGTTTCCTGAGGTGATTTCAAGTGTTACTTTTACTTTAGTCCGCTAAAGTAAAAGTACAGCACCCCTCTCAATTTTGTCGCAGACTTTTGCTTCATCTCCTTCTGTATTATGTGGTTGTGTTGGTGTAGGAAGCAGCTTAAGGGAACACAAAACATGCCATATTACCCAAATTATGATCGCTCTTCATTCTGCCTTGTTTCCGTCTTCAGTTAAAGCCCCACATCAACGGACCATTCACCCCTGACCTGGCCCACCCTGTGTCTGAGATCGGGACCATAGCTAAGAAGAGCGGCTGGCCCCTGGAGGTTAAAGTTGGTCAGTATTTGTGACACAACCATATTGTCTGACTGTTTTTAATATTTATAATGCTTTGTCTTTCTTTTTTTTTGTGTCCTCGCTCTAGCTGTGTTATTGACCAGATATGATCAGATCATTTTTTCATCTCTGAAGACTCTGACTTACCAGAATGTGTACTGAACACAGTACAATTACAGGCATTGACACAGAGTGGAGTATATTCATATTGATTGAATATATAACTACATACTGTTTTGTATATTCTCTTAAAATGAGTACTTCCAGTTGGTCACTGTAACTGTGTACTCCCTCATTTTAGTTGCCTCTTTCTCCACTTGCATTTAACATTTAACTCATCTCTTGCAGGTCTGATCGGCAGCTGCACCAACTCGAGCTATGAGGACATGGGTAGAGCGGCCTCTTTGGCCAAACAGGCTCTGGATAAAGGTCTGAAATGCAAGGCCCAGTTCACAGTCACCCCTGGTTCTGAACAGATCCGCGCCACAATTGAGAGGGATGGATATGTGAGTCAGGATCTCACCAAAATTAACTGTTAAATTTAGTGAATGACCTATAGTAAGAATCTGTGTCTGAAAGATGTGATAAAATTTTTTTCAGAATCATGTTGTCCTTCTTTTAGGCCAAAATCCTGAGTGATGTTGGCGGAATCGTACTAGCCAATGCTTGTGGACCCTGCATCGGACAGTGGGACAGGTATGCACCTCATTTGTAAAGATCTCACTACCAGCAAGCTCATGACAGTTGCTCAATCTGTTCTGCCCACACTTTGGCTCAGGGCAAAATATTGTTAAAACTCCTGGCCTGATGAAATTCTGTTGAAATATCCCCAGATGACGATGACTTGTCAGATGGGTATGCTCTTTTGCCAACACTGCTTAATGAAAATGAATTTTAATAACTGATGACTGAATTTCCAGTGAATATACTGTGAGTATTCATGATTCCCGGAGGATAAACATTGCTGTTTTTGGTAACTGTTGTGGTGAACTCCCACACTACAAACCCATCTTAAGAGACAGACTCTTAAGAGGTCGGCTTGAAAACTCATTCATGCTCACCAAAACTGTTAAATGAAAAATGTGTCAGACTAATGCGTTCAACGTTTTGTTTTTCTTCAGGAAGGACGTGAAAAAAGGAGAGAAGAATACTATTGTCACGTCCTTCAACAGGAACTTCACAGCCAGGAATGATGCTAACCCAGCAACTCATGCTTTTGTCACCTCCCCTGAGGTAAGAAGAACTGCAGGTCATAATCACATGGGCATCAGTACATAAAATTACAGAAGCTCATATACACAGCATAGTGGGTGTGAAAAGAAAAATGCTTTCCAAAAAAAAAAAAGCAGTGACATTGGAAGACACATGCTCTGTCTTCTGATCTGGTAATCTAAAACCATCTCACTGCTACTGTTGGCTAACTGTTGTGTTGTTCAATGTAGATTGTCACTGCCTTGGCCCTCGCCGGGACCCTCAACTTCAACCCTGAGACTGACTACCTAACTGCTCCTAATGGAGAGAAGTTCAAGCTGGAACCCCCCACTGGAGATGAGCTCCCCTCCAGAGACTTCGACCCAGGCCAGGACACATACCAGCACCCCCCAGCTGAGAGCAGCTCAGTCAAGGTGGTTCTTTTTTTTGTTTGTTTTTTTTTTTGTTTTTAAATACAATACCGACCCGCAACAAACCAAAAAGCAGCACAACACTAATGACAACAGACTTTTAGTGAGGTGAGCATCTTCTGTATTTGCCCAATAAGAGTTTGAATCAGTACATACCAGAGTAAGCCATGATTGAGGCTTGTTGTGTAATTCAGTTTACATTGTCAGAGCTTTGGCTCTCACCGCGACCCTCAACTTCAACCCTGAGACTTCAACATGACAGTTGTTTGGACAGAAAAGCTTTGTTGGTGTTCAAATTCATTTTGATGTGGAAGTTGTTTCTCTTCTCAGGTGGACGTGAGCCCTTCCAGCAACCGTCTGCAGCTGCTGGAGCCCTTTGACAAGTGGCATGGAAAAGACCTGGAAGAAATGAGGGTCCTCATCAAGGTTAGCAAGAAATGGAAGGAAAGTTGTGATTAATGTGAATTTAGGTGAGAGCTAGGAGTTGTATGAAAAGAAGGAAATCACAGTCTAAATAACATTATTACTGTCAGCAAAGGCAATGAAAACAAGTAAGTCTGAGATGGTTTGTGCCTCTGTGCCTCCATTGTTGTCCAAAAACCACTGAGCCACAGTGCTGCTCTGGGTTGCATGTTCCTTCATTATGATGAACATGGGCACAGTAGTTTATTTTGAATCAGTCCCACATATGTTGTCCAGCTCCTGAAAGTACTCAGTGCACTAAATGTGGATTAATTCGCAGCTGGAAATAGTCTCCAACAAATGCACTATTTACTCGGGTTTAAATAATTTTTGCTAAAAAAACTACAAGAATTATTTAACAATTTTTTTTAGATGAAAATATCTAACATCTTCAGTTGTAAAGATTAGACTTGGGACTGAGAGGGTAGAGAATTTGTAAACTATTGGGAGACAGAGTAACATGTTGGTGGGGAATGGGAATAATTAGGACACCAGGGGGGCGATGTCTGTACTATTAGTGAAGAGCTTTCTATGTGATGTTTCAGAACTTTCACTCAATAAGATGAAGGGCATACTGTTAAATAGCCATTGTATTTGGCGACTTCATTCCCTCTTCTTTCTTCTTCTGCTCACCCCCCTCCTCTCTTTCCCTCTGCTGCTGTAGGTGAAGGGAAAGTGCACCACTGACCACATCAGCGCCGCCGGCCCCTGGCTGAAATTCCGTGGTCATCTGGACAACATCTCCAACAATCTGCTGATTGGTGCCGTGAACATTGAGAATGACGCCGTCAACAAGATCAAGAACCAGCTGACAGGAGAGTACGGAGGTGTACCAGATGTGGCCCGCTACTACAAGGTGAGTTTGACTGAATAGTGTCTGTTGATTATTTGTTTTACATTCTCTAGGTGATTCACTGACTGATGTGGCACACATAGCTTGCTTTATATTGCACATGCTTTAAAGTGCTGTTAAACTAAAATTTTAATATTTTCCCATAAATCAGATGCCCAATTTCCTTTTTAGCACTTCGTCTGTCTTATGTAGGGCACTGTGCTTTTCCTTGCTTTTGGTTCTGTACAAATAAACTTGCCTTGGTTTTATTTACCTTCTCCATCTGTTCCTGGCATGAGTTTAAGTTTTAACTTGATCTTTTTTTACCTTTTATAACCTAGGCCAATGGAGTGAACTGGGTGGTGGTGGGAGACGAGAACTACGGAGAAGGGTCCAGTAGAGAACATGCTGCCCTGGAGCCACGACACCTGGGAGGACGCGCCATCATTGTCAAGAGCTTTGCCAGAATCCACGGTAAGTTTGAGGGAAAAAACATGCAAATATCCACCTGTGTAGAGCTGTTCTGGAATCACATGCAGTGTTATTACTCTTTTACTCAAAATGTTTGAATATGAAACTTAGAGGGAACAGGGAAACAGTATCTTAATACTTCCAGAGAAAACTGATGATAATTTAGTCTGGCACCTTTTACAGTCTGCCAGACTAAAGATGTCTCCAGCAGTGTCTGAGAGTCTCCAAATTACAGTCCATTATTTTATTTTTTTTGTGTATAGGAGGGTGGATGTAGGTAAATGGATAGAGGAAAGCCTGTCTTTGATTCTTTGATTTGTTTCTTTGATTTGTATGTGTAAGAGATGTACTCAGAAATTCCAGAAAACACAAATAATATAGCTTTCAACATCATTTGGTCTTGGGTGGGGGTGTGGAGAGATTGGCAACATGCATTGTGTGTAAATGGAAAACCTAATTTATCATGAGAACTGCTGCTTATCAATAACACTGAGACACACATACTTGCGTGCATTATTCTCCATGTATTTCTGTGTAACAGATACACTCCTCTCAGACAGAGAAGCCTTCTGTGGTTACTGGGTGGAAGTACAGGATGAGTCAGTATCTTGCTGTTATCCTGTCTTTTCTTTTCTTCCTCACAGAGACTAACCTGAAGAAGCAGGGCCTGCTGCCTCTGACTTTTGCAGACCCCCGTGACTATGACAAAATTCGCCCCGATGACAAGATTTCAATCACTGGCCTGAAATCCTTCGCCCCCGGCAAGGTGAGCACTATTCTGCACTATTGACACATCGATTCAAAGGACAGGGCTTCTCCTAACATTATATTAAAGAGAAACTGGTTAAATGATTGACACATGATTGATGTGCCAATGTTGGTAGAGCATGAGACTCAATCTCATGCTCTACCAGAGTCATGGGTTTGAGCCCCACTCTGGGTGGCACTGCCTCCCATGGGCCCACCAACTGTGGGACATACCGTAGGACTTGGTGCATGGTGGATTGGGCGATTGGCCTGGACCCAGATAAGCGGCAGAAGATGACATGATTGATGTTGTTCCTGTGTCCCTCTCCAGGCCCTGACAGCAGTGATAAGGCACAGTGATGGCAGCCAGGAGTCCATCTCTCTAAACCACACCTTCAATGAGACACAGATAGAGTGGTTCAAGGCTGGCTCTGCACTCAACAGGATGAAGGAGCTCCAGTAGTTGGTGGCGAGGAGGAACGCAGGGCCCTGGGGGCCATTTTGGGGCCTTGGTGCAGGTTAAGAAGGCGAGAAACATGGGCCGAGAGAGGGGCTTTGCAAAGAGGGAGAGATGATTTGAATGGTAGAGAATAACCAGACGTGATTTGGGGACAGCTGCAGTCATGCTCATTTAAAGGAAGAACACACACACACACACACAAGGTCGCTGTATGGATGAAATGTGCGCACACACACATACACACGAGCACATAAATGCACAGATAGGATTACTGTGAAAGCACTCCCAGTTGACAGGCAGACTTACATGAATACTACTCAAACAAGCTCACAAAGGCATGTAGTGTCTCTGTTATACTGTATTGTTTTTACTAGCAGCACTCCTAAGTTTAAAATGTGTCAAGCTTATTTGTTTATTTAGCATTCAGCTATGAGATGTTAGTCTTTTTCCAAGGAACTGGGTAGTATTTCTCAATTTTTGTGACACATTGGTCTCACTACTGTATTTCTCTAAAGCAGAAGCTGTTTTGTTTTTCCACAAGTCGCTCCCCCTCGCTCACCACTGCATAAACAGGCTTGTTGGAGGCCTTAGCATAAAAGTATTATTCATAATCAGCTACCATTTTTTGACAGCTATATCTAGCAGTATGCAAACCTTATTTGGAGACTCTATATATACATATATGTGTGTATGTGTTTTATTTAAAAAGCTGGTCCAGTAGTGATGAGTTAACAGTTTCAAATTTTAATACCTTTAACTGTAAAATCCACCCCAAGACCAGACAATTCTTCTTCTGCATCATAGCTCCTCTTTAATGTTGTTCCAGCCAAACAGCTCAATAAGCTTACTGAGTTGACTGAGTTGTTCAGCTCACACGAATGTACTTTTCCCTATAAATCTCCAGACCTGCCACCTGAAGTACATTTAGCATGCCAGATGGTTATGAACTTCAGCGTTCTGTGCTTTCTGATTGACTTCAGCAAGCGTTTCTCAGTCATTGCTGTTTAGAGCCACACTGTAAACAAACTACCAGGCTCAGTTATTTACTGTAAAGCAGCAGCAGTGAAATCCCATCACCAGCTACACCTGCAGCCCGCCCTGCTCTCGCTCGGTGTTTTCATGCTGCTGCTGTTTTCTTTTCATTTTCATCAGCCAACAGGTGAATCTCTGTATACTCCCTGCTGTAGTTCTCAGGCTCACTTGCTCTTTCTTTGTCGTTTTCCACGATATAACTCATTGTGTGAAAACTTCTCTGTGTTTGTCTTTCTCTCGGACAACAAACCAGAACACATACTGCTGTTGTCTTAGGACTAGCGTCTGCATTTTTTCCTTTCTATCTGTGCTTTGTCCTCTGTGTGTTTGTGTGTATGAGACGCGGGATTGTTTTTATCAGATGAACACTGTTCTGTGTTTGCATCTGTCTGTCCCTCTTTGCTCTTGCTGCCTCTCTTTTTGTAGACAACAGACTGGCCCATGCAGTCCAAACCATAACCTGAAGTTTGGTTAAATAGGCTGTAATCAGGTTTGTGTTGCGAGACGGAAAGCTGCACTGGGCAGGATTTTTTTTTATGTATACTGCTGGCCAGAAGTTTTAGAACACCTCTGTTTTTCCAGCTGTTGTTGAAATGAACATAATTCAGTGTCTCAGAGGCTGCAGTAACACAGTCTGCCTTTATACTGAGGCTTTTGAAGTCACCAATAAAAGCTGGAGAACTGTAGCTGTAAGGGAAACAATTTCTGAATTCCAGTAAAAAGGCCTGTTTATCATATTTACATGATATTTCAGAGAGAAACCTCCACACCTGTATAGAAGATCTTTGATCTTGCCATCCCAAAGAAATCCCCTGGAGCTTCACAGATCAGTCGGTCATGCAGCTCAGACGTTACGTCGTCATGGTTTCTCTGAAGACTAATTGGAAAACATCTGTTTTCCAATTAGTCTTCACTATCATCTGGAGCTGTCAGGGTGTGAAACTGCCTTGTGTAGCTGTAATGGGAGATGACAGGCTGAGTTTGTCTTTGAACTGAATGTTTTTTCAGGTTGAGGTTTGGTCTTCCACAGCATGGGAAGGCCTGTGGTCTTTTTACACTAACGCACAATCTAGTGTCCAGATGCCTGTACACTAGCACTTTGCAGAGTCAGTGTAGTTTTTAAGTGTGCTTGGTCGTGTCGTTTTTGTTTTACTCTGCAAACTGCAAAATCCTCTTCAGCTTACATCTCTGTTGTGAGTGACTCTGTAGGACTGACAGGCTACTTGTCATATTCATTACTGATACGCAAATCTTCAGACAGTAGAAAGATCTCAATCCAAGATTATTTTTACATACAAACCATAGTCTTGCTATGATATATACTTATTCTGCGCCGCTGAAACGTTCTATATTTTAGTGGGCTTAGGGATATTTGTGGTCATTGCTGCTATGTTTTAGGTGGGAGCACTGCTGGTCCTCTGTGTTTAGTTCTCCTCATTAGGAAGAGAGTATACATCTGTCACTTATGGATTTGGATTAATACGGTTCCCGAGGTAAATCCCTGTATACTAAAAAGTCACAAGTTTGGACCTGTGTGTAAATGATGTGATATATAGCTGCACTTTGTATATGGATATAAATAATCATATTCTATGGGCTGCTGCCCATAATATAAA
>JBBMJY010000010.1:15251143-15286226 GCA_037833715.1 Toxotes lorentzi
ATATATAAAATGAACAATAATGAACAGAGAGCGAATTACATGCTGTGTCTGAATGAGAGCCGTTAACTCTGCTACCTCGTGTAGCATAGTTTCATGATGGAGAGTCCCCTCTGCTGTCTTTTCTAAACTGAATCCCCTTTAATGGTTTCACAGACCAGTTGACACGTGGCTTGTGGGTTAAATGAAAGCACAGTTATTGGATTATAGCTGTTGGTTCCTGCTGGTCTTTGACGATGAAAAGGGACTTTGAAGAAGAGGGTGAAGAAGCAGCAGTCCAACTTTAAGCACATAAATGACTCCTTATAGGGTTAGCTGGTCATTAACTCAACTGCTCAACACTTTGAGAATCGTCACAAAAACTGTTTTATGCCCCCATTAAGCTCAACTTTTTGATGGTTAGACACTCCTCTAATACTACTACCACTGCCAAAGATGCCTACTGAAAAGGCATAAAAGGAATAAATAGGAAAAAAAAAGATTTTCTTTTTAAATTACCATTTCCATAATCACTTGATTATGTACCAGGCATCGTTTCCTACAGAATTCAACAGGATCTTCAAAAACACGGATTAATTTGACTGTCGTCTTTGCTCTGTCAGCACATTTAAGTGCTGCTTGTAAAACAGTTTGCTTAGACTGTGATTTAAGATGCTACTTATAATCCTCACTGGTTCAGGCCTTAATCGGGCCACTGGTTCATTTTTAACAGTGCTACTGTAAAATGATAAATCAAATGATGATGTTCATGAAGGCATTGTGTGGTGGCATGTCCATTGTGTCAGATTGTACTCAGGTGTGCTCTGTTTGGTCAGGCAACTTCTGATTGGTTTGATTGTTTTGAAATCGATTCTTTAACATTACATTTGATACAGCACATAAAAATGGAACATGATCAGATATTATTTCATAGTGATCGTTCCCCGCACACTCCTGTTTCAGCATTAAACTTGATTTTTGTAAAAGTAGATGATTGAAAATGCCTGCAGTTTCGCAGCTTGTGAGATTTAATATCTTGACATTTACAGTATAAATGGTGAATTAATAAAGATAAAATTCAGAAGTGAATGTTTTTGTGTTTTTCTTTGATAAGATGCAATTGTTGGTGTATTCAGTAATCTTAACATAACTACTGATGCCTGTATATTAAATACCTGTGTATGTCCAGATTCAAAGCACAATTATCTTCATGCTTTTATCTATGCCAGATTTTTTGTCTAGGGTGTGTGCTCCAATCAAGAGCACACAGTTTGACCAATCAACTGTCTGAAGACTGAGATCAGTTGATTAAAAAAAAGTCAAGTCTGGTGTGCTGGTGCTTGGTTGGAACAAAAACCTGCAGGCACATGGCCCTTTGTGGAACAGTTTGGACACCCGATCTATGCAGTTCCAAAGAAGCACCTTGATATACCAATATAGGATAATATACAGTATCTTCTAGCTTTGCACAAAGCTTTGCACAAACCATGGACAGCATTATATATTTATAAAGAATTCAAATGTTATATATATATATATATATATAACATTTGAATTCTTTATAAATATATAAAGAATGCTAAATGCATTTTTTTTAGCATTTAGCTAAAAAAATGCATGTAAAAATAAAAGATCAAAATAAAGGTAAACAGTCAACAATAAAGTAGATAAGCCTTTTTTAAATATATATAAAACGTTTTTCTATTGCTATATTAAATAATGTAAACCAAACACCTCGTCGTGGCAATAGAAAAACTATATTAATGTTAGAAATGTGTACTGTACCTTTAAGTTTTGCGACGTGTCGTTCACGCGCGCTGTCGTAAACGCTCACATGGAGACAACATGGATGCCTCAGACTTTGCTGCAGATGAATCTACTTTTCTTTGACTCGTTTGGTACATTGTGAACCATTATTGATGTTTTTTCCCCCCTCTCCGCTGCGGTCATTGTTAGAGAAGACGAACAGTAGATGCTAACCTGAAAAATAAGCGGCTCGCCGTGTTGTCGGTCCGCATCATGTTTGTGTTGGTGGAGATGGTCGACACCGTCAGGATCCCTCCGTGGAACTTCCAGAGACAACTCAACGAGGCTGTAGCCGAGGAGCTCAACAAGAAACTTGCCAACAAGGTGTGTTTCACTCTCAGCGAGGAAAAACCCTCAGCGGGGTCAAGGTCTATTTTATGAGACAGACCTGACCTGAATACAGAAGTAACACGTTTCATACAGAGGGATGAGACGTTCAAGTCGTTTGTATTTTTCATTGTGTTTATGTGGCACATACTTGTTTAACTAAAAATAGAGAGAAACCTCAAGAAGAGCAACAGAAGATGAATAAGAGAAATCAATCATCGATCACAAATTACTGAATAAAGAATATGGAAGAAGATATCAAGCAACTTCCAGGTCTATCCAAAGCAGGCAGGGTCTGAACCACATGACCTTCTCTCAACCACAAAGACCTGAAAAGAGAACAGATGGCTCATACACACAGGGACAGTGTTCACACAGAGGAAGTAAGGTGAAAGGCTTATGGTCTCGTGGAGGACGAAGGTCCCAGGACGACTCCATGGAGAGGACAAGGATGAGAAGACAGAGGGAGAGAAAACGTCATGAAATTGTGAAAAAATGGCAAAACTCTCTTCTGACCAACAGTCCAAAACCTTGAAGATGTTCAGTTTACAATAATGTGAATTTACAATATCTGTTCTGTCTTCAAGCAAATTTAAGACTCTAAATATTAAATACTGATGATGTGGTTTGGATGTGAGTGCAGCATTTTGTGTTTGAAGGTCAGAATAATGAGAAGGTTAAGATTGTGTTGTGATAATGGAGGAAAAGCAGTTTTGGTGGTGCTGTACTTTCAGCATCTTTGAATTTGCTGAACTGTGACGTGCTCTCATCGCCTCAGGTGGTCTACAATGTTGGCCTCTGCATCTGCTTGTACGACATCACTAAACTGGAGGACTCCTATATATTCCCAGGGGACGGAGCCTCACACACCAAAGGTATGAGGATGGTGGTGACGTAGCTGTAATCAGAGACCTTGCATTTGCCCCATACGTTTGCATCATGCATGATTTTTATTAGTGCAATAATTTTCCTCGCTTGTGTCTGTATGTCATTTTTGCTGATGATGAGACGATGAGACGAGAGAAACAGTCTTACATCCAGATCAGAATGAGACTGTGAATGAGATTAACTCATCTGCTTTCATCAAGATGGATGGTTCTGGAGAAATGTGGTATCACAGGGTTTCTCACAGGTTTTTCTGTCACTTTTCTTTTTCTGTCACTTTTCTTTTTCTGTCAGTTCATTTCAGATATGTTGTTTTTCACCCTTTCCTCGATGAGATCCTGGTCGGCAAGATCAAGTACTGCAGTCAGGAGGGAGTTCACGGTAACTTCTGTGTTAACACTGCAGCATTTTAGAGTAAATACATTCTCTATAAATTTATTAGCAAATTCATTCTCATAAGAGGAAAAAAAACACAAGTAAGAAATTAGATCTGCAACTAATTATTATTCTAATTGTCGTTTACTCCCACGTGTAGTTTCTAGATTCATCCACAGTGCTGTGGTAAACACTGAGCGCACACTATCTCTCTGTTTCAGTGACAATGGGCTTCTTTGATGACATTCTCATTCCACCGGAGTCACTTCAGCAGCCTGCAAAGTTGTATCCTGACCTCCAGTGTTGTGATTTCCTCACAAGTGCAGCTTTGCCTCAAAACATTTGTGCATCACATATTAAAGTTACTTCGTGTGACAGCCAGAAAACCCTTGTTATTAATGACACCGGTGGCTGATAAGTGAACTGCAGTCAGCATCGTGTTGCATGTGCTCGCACTCCGTAGGTAGTAGGTGCAAGCGAGCACCCTGGGCATCGGCCAAAACAGTGACGTGACATTGCATGATACACTGACAGCATTTATAGGATACGTCGACAATCGCTGTTTTACTAAAGCTTTCACCGAGAGGCTCAGCAAAGTTAGCATAGCTAAATTTGTGGGATGACAACGTTAACAGTTAGTGAACTAAATGAAATGTATGTATAATAATATAATAATATATGTTTCAGCAGAATAGAACAAAACTTTTACATTGTCGTGATGTCACTGTACTGAATGGGTCTGGTAGGTTTTGTGCTTTAGCCGATCGCTTGTTGATGTTAGTCAACTCTATTTCTAAACTAATGCTAGCTAGTGTTGCATGTTGTTGACGCTGTTGGGGAGCAGGCACTGAGGCAAGGCCCCTGGGGGCCTGTATAAATTTCCCCAGAAAAGTGGTCCTGAGTCCTTTTACAGAAAAATCAGTCCACAAGATGTTTTGGTGAGTCGACTAGAGAGAGTCGGGGAAGGTCTAATGTTTTAAGTTGTGTTACAATCCATTTAAACATTGGCAAATTGCCTTTCATTCTTAGATATAGTACCTTTAAATAAATGTTACTGATCTAGAATTTATAGTGACTGTGGCTGAAGTAACTGCAGCTCCTGAGCTGTCGAGCCTTCCTTAGCTGCAGCCTCAGCGATGAAGCGGAGCAAGTTTGGCTTTGGGAGTATGAGACGGATGAAGGGACCCACGACCTCTACATGGACCAGGGAGAGGAGATCCGTTTTCGGGTGACAGATGAAGTCTTTGTGGATACGTCGCCGACAGGCCCAGCCGCTGCGGCAACAGACACACCAGCTCAACCCGGACAGCCGACGGCACCGCCAGCAGAGGACAGCGGGGAGAAGAAAGAGGCACCATACACTCTGATTGTAAGAACACAACGCATGAGTAACACACATTTACATCAGCAGGAGGTCGAATTAACACTGTTTAATTTTAATCTGTTACCAGATTTCTTATGCTTCACAGCTGGTGTTTTACCCTCTACCTGCTGCCAGTTGTCTATCACTTACTGTAGAGAAATAGCACAACTATCACTGTAAACACAGGCATCATAGAAATTGCTCCAGTTTGCCGCTGGAGCTTTGCATGCATGTGGCTAAAATAAAGCAAAAGTAGCATCACATCTATCTGACACCTCGCTCTGTTGTTTTTAGGGGACCATCTGTGAGCCGGGGCTTGGGCTGTTGTCATGGTGGAACAGTTAGCACTGCAGAGGAAGAAGAGGATATCTGGGTGTTAGGAACAGACTGACCATCATGACCGATCGGATGAGACGAGGGACGATCGGCTGGAGACACAGAACCCTGTTGTTTCAGTGCGGAAGTCAAGAGAGAAAGTGAAACTGCTCTCTGTTGGTGCAGAAGTGACGGATGTAAACCCTGTCATGCTGAGACGGATTGTTTAGTAAATACTGCCCTTAATATACCAGCTTCATGTTTTCATGAGAAACTGACCATATGAAGTAGGTGCTGTTTCACACTCATTTTTCATGGATGAATAAGTGTGTTGCCTCATGAAATAAGAACATTGAGTTTGAAGGTTACAGAAAGAAGGCAGTGACATTTTTCAACAGTAAATAACCTGTCAGATGTCTAATGCGATTGTGTTGTTCCAGACTTAAGATCACATGGCAACAATAAATTTTCTTTTCTTTTTTTTTTCAGTGGGGGTTAAATTTTTTGCAACTTTTATTTTAAATGTTATGTCTATCCCAGGTATTTATGCAAACATCTTCAGCCTATTTAACAGCCTCCTAGTATTTTGCGGACGGATCATCAGCGCGAGTGGATGTGATCAGGGAATTTGTCATTTTGTGTGATTATAGGAAGTATATGAAAAAGGATTAGCCTTTAAATCCTACAGTCTGAGGGGCAGTGAAGGACAGAGTCCTGCTGGTTTACAGCAGATCTGTCCTCTGCGCTCTGAATGTCCGTCACTGGCAGTTTGCAACACAAGCACACGTACTTGTGTTTCTTGTACAATCAGAAATGTAGTGGGCTGTGTTTCATGTGACAACAGCATGTCTCAGTTGTCTATTGTGAAACTGTGAAACTAGGTCAGACTGTATAGAGTTTTTAACATCAAAAATAGATGGGATGCATGTGACCAAAGCTGCGGGGATGTTGCCCACAGAAGGCTTAGCTGAGGAATAGATTTAAATCATTTACCGTGTAAATAACTACTTTTTTTTTTTACTGCCTGCTCAGATGGTGCTATCTCACACATATAATGTGGATATGAGTGCTTTCTGATCCCGCTGCATTAAAACAATGTTCGCAGGTTTTCAGTGGACTAACGTGTGTGCATGACAGGAGTCCAGTCCACAAACAAAACGCAACAGCACACGAAGATATGATATATATCCACCAACAGATTACACACGAGCACTGAAGAAAGTCATTTTCACACACACACACACACACACACACACACAGAGTCGCATCACGCCATCGGAATCTCCGCCAGCTGCGCAGGCTCAGGAGCCCCTCACACCGTCACATCAGGGTTTTCCGTCGGTCTGCGCGGATTTAGTCGACTTATTTATTTAATTACTCGTTATATAATACACACCGACTTAAAACACACACTCGCACACACTGATCACCCTCAACCAACAAGCGCACCCGATGCAGTAAGTAGCATTTTTGTGTATATATGCATGTTGAAGTGCTTGCAGCGGTGGGGGGAGTGTGTGCGTGTGGCTTTGTTGTTGGATCGGGACAATGTATTCTTTGCATGCTTGACAGAGAGACGGGTTTTTATTCATTTACCTGTGATTGTATGGAGGGGAGTGATGGATGTGACATCTCCTTCATATCTGACCGCCGGCTGGTCCTCATGAACGGACCTCTCACCCTGCTTTTGTCCCAAGTTATATTGTCTAACAGCACTGATTGCTTTTTTTTTTTTCTCTCCCCCGACTTTCACGCATTTCTGAGAAATTGCAGAGATTGCTGTTGCTGCGGATCACGGGGGTTAATTTCTTCCCGGTTCGCCATTTGATAAATTATAAAAGAGCGTAAATGCAAAGAGATCAAATGTGAGATTTTACGGTGTTTGGTTGAGGAAAGTGAAGTGTATGAATCTGAACTCTCGGGACAAACTCTACACACACACACACACAGTTCATAGACACATTAGTAGTGCATTTTCATAA
This sequence comes from Toxotes lorentzi, assembly GCA_037833715.1. NCBI lineage: Eukaryota > Metazoa > Chordata > Actinopteri > Toxotidae > Toxotes > Toxotes lorentzi. Next base: position 15,258,173 of record JBBMJY010000010.1, read on the forward strand.
TCATGGAGCAGGGAAGAGATTTGTCCCGGGCCTCGGGGCCAGAGGAGCCACGACCCTCTTAATTCTGCAGCTTCATTTCTGCTCATTCCAGATGTTCTCCTCCTGGAACCTGTGTCGCTCTAAATGTTTTGGTCCACTCGTGGTGCAGTCAGTGTCTTCTCGTTACTGTACTGAATATTTAAAGCATGTCCGGACCGCTGAGTATTTCACTGCACCGCGTCCCGTGGTAACGCTGTGCCGTCATCTCCGTGGTCACTCCTGCAGGATAAAGCCATGAAACCGTTCATTTGAACGGGGGAGGGGGGCACTGCCACTGACGTAACGGACGCGCCACCGGAGGCAGTGGCGGCGTTCTGCAGCTGTTCTGACGTCACGCCGCGTGCGGAGCAGCGGCTCTGACTGCATCAGAGAGCGAGTGGGCGTAATGAGCAGAATGTAATTCAGTGTTTTGGACCTATCAAAGTCCGAATATCTCAGCCTTTGTAGCAACAGTTTTGATCATTCTCTCTCTCTTTTTTTTAACCGGTCCGTCCTAACTACATGGATGTGCAATTCGCCGGAATACCCCTTTAACACTTGAAACGACTGAAGTGAAATGATTTGAGACTTGACTGTGCCACCTGAACATCTGTGATCTGCTGGGAGGACCCTTTATCTATCTAACAACATCTAACATAGTTTTGGCGAATAATGAAAGGAACAATGAAAGAAAACTGAAATGGATTTTTAACTTAACAGATGTTCGTGGTTTCTGACTTGAATGGGCCCCCTCTCATCCCGTCTTTCCCCCATCAGGTCTAAAGCCATATGACGACTCTGTGATCTTCCTCCTTTCTCTCCCTGTGGTCTCTCCTCCTCACAGCAAGTCCTCCTGACAGAGCTGACCTGGATAACCGCTGAGCCTGTGTCCTAGACTGAGGCAGGCCTCTCCGAGCAGACGGACTCACACACACCAGCGGACGCACAGCGGTGGCAGCAGCCTGCGGCTGAAGGAGAAGAAGCGGCAGCATCCAGCACTGCATCCACGCCATCCTCCCCCATCCTCCTGACATGGCGGACCCCAGCCTCACGTCGCCCTCTGGGACCCCGCTGCGCTCCCCCAACGACTCTCTCACCCTGTCCTTCCCCTTCCTGAGGGAGGGGAGCCGGGTGTGGGAGGAAAGGAAGGAGCAGCCGCTGCCACGGGATCTGCCCAGTCCGCTGCCAACTAAGCGCACCCGCACCTATTCAGCGTAAGTAGGTTATTGATTAGGTTATTTACCAATCAGTGTGTGGGGGTAGTAGAAAGTAGACATTTACCTAAATACTCAAGTGCAACTCTGAAACACCTGTGCCTTATTTTACTTTTTCCATTTCATGCTACTGTAATACTTAATTACTGTTACTCTACATTCATCAGTACATCACAAAAGTTCTAACTAAATGCTAATTGATTGATATTTAATAAGTCATTTACTTAAGTTTTATAGATCAGTTTTAATGTGTTGTCATGTAATGGAAAATCCCACCTGCTGGCAAACCTAAGCTGGGTTACAATGGATCTATAAAGCATTACTAAGTGATTTATTAACATTTATAATAATAACATTATATAATAATTACAGCCTATAAACCTTGTTGGAAGAGTAGTAGCCATTTATCTAACACCTGTAGTCCCTTTGCAGATTTTGCATACAGGACTTATGATGAGCTTATGAAATGGGATGCATTGCCGTAGGTTACACTACCAGAAACTCCATCAGTGCATCAGGTATAAGAACAGCGGCAGGTGCCATTTTCTGCATAATGACTGCCTTTACTTTTGATGCTATATGTCTGTAAAATGTTATAATGAAATACTTTGACTTCTAAGGGAGTATTGTTTTTAGTATTGCTACTTTTATTTAAGTAAAGGGCTTGAATGGCAATTAAAATGACTCTAAATGTAAATCTGAGAGGTTTGGGTCATGGCTTGTGTGCAACAGTGGTTGGCGCTGAAGAAAGGTTAAATACCGTACTGTTTACACTGTCATCTTAAAGTCAACTGTCAACTGTCAACTTAAAGTCATACCGAGTAATTTTATGATTAACGTGAACTTCATTTCTCCCTCCCCTTTTGCCTGCAGTACAGTACGTGCTCACTCAGGTCCAGTTTTTAAAGGTGTGTGTAAGAACTTCTCCAGGTCACAAGGTCACGGCTTCATACGACCTTTGCGCGGCGGCGAAGACATCTTCGTTCACATCTCAGAGTGAGTGGCAGCAACACTGAACTCACTCTTAAAGGACAAAATCATGCACAATTTCACAGCTGGCAGGGAGCACAGAAACACATTGTGCATTAGCTGAATTACAAATAGCAACACGCAAAAAAAATAAACTCATGGGAATGTAAGAACTCAGCAAACAACATTGTTTGCGTATGTACCTTTTTTCATAGGGAAAGCTATTTTTTCCAGCTCTCCCAGGACACAGTGACACCTGCAGTAATTGGACGTGCACGAAGAGAACAGTGACTTCTCTGTGCTGGTTTTATTCTCCTTTTTATTCAGGACAAGCAGTACATCAAATGTTGTGACAGCAAAAGCAAGTTTTGTTCCTCATATGGATGTCTATGTGCACTATGAGCTGTTCCTCTAAAAGAGGATCAATACCACTCTCAAGTCTGCGTGTTAAGGATGAAGCTGGAGCCGTGAGGCCATTAGTTTAATGTTAGTTTAGCATAGCTCTGTCCTAAGTTCAAATCTATGTCTACTAGCACCTTTAATGCTTAGTGATAAAGATGTTAAATCCTGTAAAAAGCGATTTAATGAAGAGTTCTTTAGCAAACAGGAGCCGGTTATAATGAGTCTCCTCTGGTTGAAACTCAGGAATTCACTCTGTCCGGCTGCTGGACCAAAAACTTACAACCTGTAAGTCAGTCAGCTGTACGGATGCTGGTAGGTGAATGTTTTAACTTTAGACAGAGCCAGGCCAGCTGTTTGCTCCTGCTTTCAGTCTGCTAAGATAAACCAACTGCCTTCATACTGAATACACGCAGGCATGAAAGTAGTGTCAACCTTCTCATCTCATGCTCAGCAATAAACTGAATAATCTAATTTAATTTACTGTTGAATTACTACTGAGGAAATCTCAAGAGATTGTAAAATAACTATAGGGTCATGAGCAGATTAATTAAACACAATAATAATCATTGTGACTTTTCACAATTTCTGTCCAATTTGTTCACAGACATTCGTCTTCTGATAATAAATTAAATGAGAGGAAAAATATTATTAGATTAGGGGAAATGTAAATAAGAAAAAGGATGACAACCACTGCTTTAAGTCATCTCATGAGTTACAAGTCACTACCTACACATTAAAGCTTTTTTTTTTTTTTTTTTTTTTTACAGCGTGACAATGAAAAACACCTTCAAGAGTCACCATTTTTACTCATCATCCTAATTCTTCTCTGTTTCAGCATCGAGGGGGAGTATGTCCCAGTTGAGGGCGACGAGGTCACGTACAAAGTGTGCCGGGTCCCACCCAAGAACCTGAAGGTGCAGGCGGTGGAGGTGAAGATCACACATCTCAATCCAGGGACGAAACACGAAACCTGGTCTGGGCAGATCATCAGCTCATAGGGCTTGAGCTCCGGGCCTGGTGGGTCATGCTGAGCGGGGCTGGATAGGAGGTAGTAGGGGTTGCTCGGGGACTCGTAACTCGGTTCTGTGCTTAAAACTTTTTTTCAGTGTTTTACCTACACAGCATAGTGTCCAGTGTTTGTGTTGTAGCTGGCGGTGACAGATGTTTGTCCACTTACAGAGCTGATGAACTGTCTGTTTACTACACTGGTGATTTTTACTGTGCGTGTGAAACTGAGCTTTACTCATTGTTTGGAAAGTCACATGCTTAATTGATTTATATTTTTTTGTCCAAAGTCAGATTTCAGCTGGGAGTATGAAGTTATTCTGGTTTATCGATCATCTGTATAAAATATGAAACAGTGGGAAACATAACTTTAAACTGAAGCGATTGAGTCCATGTGGAGGGAGGAGAGCGACACAGGACAAAAGGCTGAATTGAGTTTTATTTCCTTTCTTTGCAGCTGTTATGTGCTTGTTTACTTCACCAAACTTTCCAGGATCACATGTTAGGTGCAAGCATGGGTCAGATGACTTGTTGTTGCAACCTACACTGTTGTTACATTGAGTGCAGACTTTGGAAAGATGAGCTTAAACTTTGGATTCAACAACAGAGATAACGGACGTAAAAGAAAGTAGTTTCGAAAGATTTGAATGATCGTGTTGCTGGGTGAAAGAAAGATAAAATGGCAGGTTGACAAACCAAAGCCCTAAATATAAATCGTTCTAAGTTTGCACCCTTGACAGGACATCTCATGACCTCCTTTTGAGTTTCAGATCACCAGTAGAAACAGGATCTCAGGATGGAAAAGAGGAAGTTTTATTTTAAAATTGAGAGGGGAATGTACTGAAAGTTGGATGCAGAGTAAATTAGAAGAAGTTGGGAATTCAGTTTATCTGAGATAGAAAAAGCATAAAGGGAGATCTGGACTGAAGCGGAAAGACCATCTTAAACCAAATACGGACATTTCAACCACATAAAACATATATTTTACTGTAAATGGAAATCGATTCCAAGTCTTTTCCCCTGAAAAACACATATCCTTGGTTGTATTGTCTTGTTTGTGGTTATTTATTTTAAGTATTTATTTGATGATTTGTTGAGATTGGTGTGTGTCTTCAGATCATTACTCTGTCTAAACTTGCACTGAAGAAATTTGAACGTCCACTTTGAAAAGAAAACTGCCACAGTGCTCCAGACATCACAGTCAGGTTTTGGTCCATTTGTTGTTGTGTGTGAAAATTCCTCTTTTGAGATGGTCTGGAGCCATGATTTGTTAAAACACAAACCAATTTCTGAATCTCTTTTTCTATTATTAGAAAAAATATATATCTGTGTGTGATTTACTGAGTGTAGTCATCGTGATGGTGAACTACATGACTTTATAGTTGGTGCCAATAGAGATAATTATCACAGAGATGTTGTTTGTAGTTATTCAGGTTATCTGCTGTACTGTATGTCAATTTTTTTTGGTCATATCTGTCCCATAGAGTCTCTATGCATCTCGTCTTATCTCTCAGTGTCACTGCCTGGATTAGTTCAACATGAACCTTTGTTTATTTCACATCAAAGGGCACTTTCTTTTGTGGATGAGCCACTGTGGTGGTGATCCTCATGATTACTTCTGCTGAGCCTTGAAAAAAAACAAAAAAAACATTAAAGAATTTTAAGATTCAAGGGTTTGATGGAAGCTGTGTTTCTTTAGGTTGCATGAGGAAGGGAGGGGAGGCGGTGTCCTACAATGAGGTCACAGTAATGTCCCCAACCTAATGATCAGGTTGACATATTTGAAATATATTATCTCTTGTATTCAGAAAATGTAATTTTTAATCCATCTATCATTTTCACTTCTGTCGGAGTAGAGAACATTTCAAAATCTGTACAGATGAATTAAGAGGTGTATGTATATGTGAGTGTGTGTATATATATATATATACATGTGTGTGTGTGTGTGTATACACATACATATATGTATGCATGTATGTGTGTGTGTATATATATATATATATATATATATATCTGTTCTGTTTGGTCAAAACTCTAACTGATATGCAACCTGAATATTTCTTAAAACTTCAAAAGATATTGTATATATCTTTACTTAATAAATATAACAATAAATGAAGGGAAATCCAGTGGGAAACAAGAACACTGAACATCATTGATATACAGCACCTAAAACCAGGTTCAGCCATTATCATCCTGTTTCAGAGCAGCAGTTCCAGCCCACCCTGCACCACCTGTAACCAAAAAAGTGACAGGAGCAGTTTAAACAATAGACTGCTTTCAACCTGTAGACATGCCTTTGAGCAACATCTACAGACAGGGAAAGTAATAAATTATACTTGTGCTACCAGAGGCAATGACTGTCACAACTGTAGTTTTTTATTTTTTTTTTTCACACTCACACACTCACACTGCTTCTCCTGCTTTTTGTGTCTGTTTATGATCTTTATATTTTTAGCAAGGAAAACATGAGCATTCTGTCGACTGGAGCATATTTTCTGCAGGAAATATGTGACGGAAATATAATATTTCTGTGTGTCATTGTGAATCTTCTGTCCAATAGAGAGAGAGAGAGAGAGAGAGAGAGAAAGAGAAAGAGAAAAGGATCCTGACCAGGTTTCTGGTTTTACATATAAAAAATAAAAAGGTCTGCAGAGACCAAAATAAACCAGTAAAAATAAAATTAGAAATGTTGGTGCTGAACACTTGTAATATAAAAATTCATACACAAAATTTTTAACTGGTTTTGCCAAAAGTTAAATGTATTTCACCTTATAGAACCTGGGTAGATAGGATACAAACATTTCTGGCGACCTCCGGTGGTAAAATGAAAAGGTCCTGTGGACGATCTGCAGCCTGCTCACTGAGAAAAAAACAAACAAGCACTTCTGAGGTCAAAACCCAGTTTAGTCCAACTTTGCTAAGAAAAACACTGGAGAACTGAGGTTAGTGAAATGATATCAAAAGAGATTTATTACAATGAACTGACATAAAATACATTTCTTTCCATAAATGATTGAAAAACTTAGTCTTACAGTTAGCATGAGTGACGCATTAGAAGCCAATTCTCTGCTGTGCATGTATATCTACTAAATCCTTTTTTTGCAGTCGCACATAGGACTGCAGCCGATATATCTGACTTTTATTCACAATAAGGATCCATTAAGGAGGCATTATTTTTCTGAACCGTGACAGAAAGACCATTAATGTTATGGTGAAATGAAACAAGCAGTTTTCACATTTTTAAGACCCTTTGAGCAAACCTTAAAAAACCCATGCAGCTGTTGAAGACTGAAAAACTCTAAAAAAGGTGTCTGAAACAAGGAATCAAGCAATAAGCATCAATACATCTAGTCACCAACAGCACAGTGTGCAGGCCATGATAAAGCTTGTAAAAATATTTTACATAAAAACTTGTGATACTGCCTGACAAAGGTTCATAGAGTGACTTGGTCACAGTAGCTTAACTCACTGGTTAAATTGAATTCACTGAGTCAGTGATGCTCAGTTTTAAATATCTGACAAATCCTCACTTTGAAGAACATACAGAAGCAAAACAAGTGATGTTAGCAATCTTCTTTCATTTCCAGCAGCTTTCTAAGGTTAAAATCCTTTTTTTTTAAAATCACACAATAAATCATCAGTAAATTACCTCCAGTTCAGAGCACTGCAGAGACTTTTAAAATACCTGGAATTATTAATATATCTTCAACCTTACAGGCAGAAAGGTCCACATCTTGTTTAATGCTTCATTTATATCAACTACTGGTATAAAATTATCCCAACATTAGTGCAAAACATCATTCTATAGATACATATTGATATAAAGTAATCTGGAGTATTAAATTTCGTTTCGTAATCTCTTTAAGCGTTTTGGCTAACTTTAGGTTATATGCTACACATCGCAGTGGTGCGACTGGACAGTCAAACACACCTTATGGCACAGTATTACAATCTCAGTTGAACACACATCAACATTTAACACTTACTCGGTCACTGTCCCTTTAAAAAAAAATAAATAGTGGGATTTATTGAACAACTCTAGTCAAATCAACCCACTAACAACATGGAGAAAATCAGTAGTGGTACCTTTTAGCAGTTCATAAAAAAGCCTGGGTGTTGTACCAGGAGAGACCCACAGGCAGGAGTTCAGAGGGGCTTGTGGGTAAAGGGGACCGGGGGACGGGGTTGGGGGTAGTTCAGTACATCAGAACTCGTGCCGTGGAGCATCAAAGAAAAGCTCCCGACAGAGCCTGGCCGTGTCCTCCGGACAGTAGACTGTAAAGCCAATGGTCCGTGGGTCGTTGAAAATTTCATAGTCGTTTCCTCCCTACAGAGAAAATCATTGACATTATAAACCGTGTACACGGAGCGGATTGATTTGGCTTCTTCTGTTTCTGAGAGAAAAAGTGAAACAGAGATCAACATTCTACAATCGTGTCATATCAACTTTAGCCCCTCAGTTTTATCGCTGGGTTACTAACATTTGCAGAGAAAACTACTCAGTGCAGTGTTTCTACTGTACAGTCACAAAAGCAGGGATCTGTTTAGATCGAGGGATCTATTTACACAACAATGTTTCTCTCACCGGACCGCATCTAACTTTACTGAAAACCCTTCCCAAGATGAACTTACATCTGAGGTCTCGTTGCCAAAAAAGTAGATGGTTTCCAGGCCTTCGCTCTCCAGCAGCTCTAGACACAGTCTCTTGTCCCAGCCCTCTGGAAAAATGTCAAAGCTGATGAGACCACCTGAAACAAGATGATGACAGACATCAGATGCTGTTAGAATCATCGTCTTAATTATATACACGGTGTATTTCTTGAACAAATATACCCAAACACTGCCACGCATTTTACAGAGGTCAATTAAACATTCTGATGAGTTAGCATTTATTTTCCAAAATGTTCAGCAAAAGAAAAGACAGAGAAGTGATAATGTTGCATTTACAATACACTTTTATTCACCAGTCCACTTGATCTGTTGGTGAATACTTTCCCTTTTGCTTTCTTCTTGTATTTACCAGCAACAGCTCTGTAGAACAAAAATGTTATTTACACTCTGAGCAGCAGATGGAGGCTTTTCAGCTCCAGCAGGTACAGACCTGTTTGTTCTGACAATTAAGAGAACGTGTTGGCACAAAGATACACTGTAGAGGGAAAAAGGATGTGTCACGAATGAGCGCACATCCAATGTGTATCAATTTTTTGTGCAAACAGTACCATAAATTTCCTACATTCAAGGAATCCTTAGATAACTGTGGTATGTGTGACTATGGCTGCAACTTGAAGAAAAAATGCAATGTGTACAGTCCAGCTCTGGTTGGTCCTTCACTTTAAAATTCACAGAAGCTCTGTTGTTGTTCAGCTGTGAGTTGAATGATTGCAGTGACCTTTGAACTGTGAAAAATGAGGCTTAAAAATCTCCTGCAAAGCTCTTCCCTTTCTTTTTTCTCTCTCTCACCCTTTGCCCCCCATCCTCTCCACCTCAAATTCTTTTCCCAGCTGATTTTAAAGTGCCAATAACAAAGGCAACAGTGGAGAAGCATCCAGCCAATCAGAGGGATGTATCCCTCTCACACCCTCTACACGCCTCCATCCCAAACACCTTCAACCCAGGACTATAAACACCCTTTAATCATATGTAGAGCAGCCCATCCCCCATCCTGCTTTTTTCTCTCTTGAGCAGAGACAAAAGTACAGCTGCTAAGCTGCTGACAATGCATAGATGTGCATGTGTAATCTAACTCAACCTTTACTCAACTACAATTACACAACCTGCCTTAATAAATCAGGATTATTAAGCATTTTTGTTAAAGGGCACAATAGGTGAAAAGTCTGATGGAACCTTAATAACTACAAGGCAGTAAAGGCATAGCAGGAACATTTGGTATAGATAGAGGACACGCACGCACAGGTCTTCTCTTCAACTACATGTCGTTTAATAAGGAAAAAATCTATACGGGATAACAGCTTTTCACCTCAGATCATCAGTCCCAGTGTCCTTTACATTCTCATACCCTCACTGCAGACTGGATAGTGTGTCAGGTTTATATAAGACCCATTGATTAGGTCAGCCGTATCAGCTAACCAGACGCATTGTGCAGGAGGAGATAAACGCTGAGGAAGGCAAACAAATACACTGTCTCAACAACTGTGCACATCCTCCACTGCAAATAGCACCAGTGTCACAAAAGCACACACCTGAGAGTGTTTTTCTTTCTTTTCTTTTTTTTTTGCAGTGGCTGGCCCTCGGTTCCGTAAACATTGGATAATTAGATATACAGTAAGTGGCAGCATCAAGAATAGCAGAGCTCTCTGAACTCAGTCTCTTTCTGCCACCTGCCAGGCATCGAGGAAAAGCAAGCCCTCACGTCTCGTCTGTTTGTCTGACCCGTGAACAGCCTTCACGCGTCATCAGCGGAGGCTCACACCTCTCAGAGCACGTAAGCAAACATCAAGTACCCGTTTCGCCTTACTTCTGGTGTGTTGCCAGAGGGAAAGAGGGAACAGTGTGTGTAATAGTTAACTGAGGGCTCCAGTGTTTGGCACAAGGTCCTCCGCACTTATCATTAAGGGTGAGGCACAGGGGTCTTCTTTTTTAAACAAAGATAAGAGACAACAGACAAACAGGTATGTTGTAACACTGGCTTGTCATTAAACTACATTGCTGTAACCAGGAAGGCAGAACAATGTCCAGATCCAGAACCTGTTTTTTTGGGCTCTTGATAGTAAAACTGTTCTAAATTTTAGTGGCAGTCGCAGTTTTCAAAGCTACTTGTAAATGTGAACAATGTGTATGAACAAGACAAAAAAAATTCACAGTCATCCAATGTTGGGGTCACTTTTACTCCACTTCAGGAGAAGGTTAAGGGGAATATCAAGGCTCAAGAGGCTAAACACAACATTAGTTTGCAAAGGCATTCAGACTGTCAGTAGTAGTGAGAAACAGGGATTCACTGATCTGACTTTTTCCTCTCCTGATACCAGTTCCAATACCTCAAATTAGGGTACCTTCCAATACCGAGTACTGATCCGACCACAATGCTCTCATAGCAGAACTCACTGTAATTACTTATACTGGATTCAGCCCTGAGCCAGTGACACAGATTTCAGTCTGCTAAGAAATAAACAAATGTGTGATAAGACTCATTTATTTAAGCGTCACTGTATTTGAAGCAGTATTTAATGACAAATACACACTGGCTTTTTCTTCTTTTTCCACTATATTTCTGCCAGCTGGCTCTGCCGCGTCATGCCTCCTGGAGATTAGGAGACCATTCATCTGCCATGTCAAATTTCCTGAATGTAATTTACACCTTGAGACCAGTCTGAGTTAACATTAGTGGGCAGAATATTACAGAATGCAGTTTGTTTATGAGTGCACATGCTTATACAAAAATCATATATGTGACTTCTCTCCCTCATCCAACACATTCATAAAGAGCTGATTCATTTGGTACCTGGTTAAAATTTGAGAGAAGCTAAAATATGATTTTTATCCTATCATCTTTCACCTTATTACTTGATGGTTAATTACTAAATTAAAAAAAACGTAGCATCAACAGTTTTTCCAATAAACAGGCTTTCAGCTTTCGACTCTCACCTTTAGTAAACCGTAGTCCCTTTCCAGCAAACTCCTCTTTCAGGGCAGCAACAAATTTCTCCCTGATCTTCTCTCTCTGTGGGGAACAGGAAAAAACAGTCTGATTTCAGCCCATCTATTCATTTAACACTCTGGCTGTGACTACCCTTCTTTAGAGCTTTTGTCTGCTCTGTTCCCCAAAAGGTTAAATTTGCTCCACTTATCATGTACATGCCATGTCCACCTAACCATAACTCCCTAACCTTGTCCACAGTATCTTCTGTGGTAGTGCACCAGAGTATCCAGCTGTGTTAACCTTAGCAGGCATTTGAAGGGTTAAACCTGCTGCTGCTATCTGCTTCCTCCTTATCGCCCGGCTCTGTGAGCCATCAATGGACAGCCTGCTAAACTGTCCTGAAAGTGCAACACTGTTTGACTCTCTCTGTCTGTTTAAATGAGCACATTTCATGAAACAGAGAGACAGAGACAGAGATGCAGCAACAGAGAGTGCCTCTCTGTGACTGATGTGTAAAAACCCACAATTTATTTAGATGAGCTACTGAAATATGACTGATATGCTAACCCAAGAACAGTGACTACAGACCACAGCAGGCTCTCACCACCTGATCATGGGGGCTGAACATTTGTTTTGTAAAACACTGTTTTATTGAATTCAGCCTTTTTAACCCCTCCAGGTATAGTGACAATTGGACATAAATAAAAGTATTTTACCTTGTCAATTTCAGAGAATTCGATTCGCTCCTCAGGTGTGCAGCTCCGACCAATGGGAGAAATGTTGAGCATTCCATTCCTGAACTCAATGAATGTCCCCCTGCAGGTCGAGGTTAACAGGGGCGCATGGTTAATTGGCATAAAAAAAGACTTAACTGTGATAGAGACCTGCTTTTGGGTTTGACATAATACCAAGTCTAGACTTATTTTTACACAGAGATCACAAGAGACGCCTTATCTCTGCTTCAGCAGATCAGTGCTGATAAGAGGGATTTAGCATTTTTGCATACCATGCAAGAATGCAGGTCAAAAGGTGTGTGTGTGTGTGTCTACCTGGAGGGTTTAAGTAACTAGTGGCCTAAGTGTCCTGCGAGTTTAGGCAGAGTCTCACCTCTTCTTTGGCAACTTGATGAGCCCCATGTAGCTGAGGCAGAAGTTGATCAGGTCCTGCAGAAGCTCCTCCCCAATCTGGTTCTGAATAGCCTGCCGGGATGAAAATGTACTTCATTAATAAACAAAATGACAGGCTGTGCTCTGCCACCACTGTTTGTGATTTTTAATCACAGTTAAACAAAGCTGATTAAAATGATTATGAAAATTCTCCTTTCCCTGCGTTTCAACATGGAAAAGAAGTTAACTTGGTCATAATCATCAAGTCCCATGTACTGTTTTCAAGACATATAAAGCTGACACTGTAACTGTTCACTTACATGTTTTGAAACGAGTTTCCCATCCTTGTATTGCACTGTCCCGTTCTCAGCAAACACATAGTCAAATTTGTGTATCACTGCAAGACAGGAGACAGGTGAAATGTGGCTAAATGTGCTCATCTGGCTCTCTAAAACCTGCATCCTCATCTAAATTAGTGGCTCTTCCACTTAGCTATTAATACAGAAGAACAGAACAACATGCTATATTTACCTGGTAGCAGATTACAGTGTATGTAACACTGCCTGGAAAAGTCAAGTTTAATCCTTCTGACCTTCCTACTTCCCGCTCGGCACGGAGAGTCTAACATTTCCTGATTGAAAAGCTGCTTTATCTTTAACTTGATCCAGCAGGCTGCAAAAATTTAGAAGCTGATGGTGTAATAACTGCTGAAGAGCGTGATGACAAATTTAACAAACCCTGTCATAGGAATGAACTGTTACCGTAAGTGAAGTATTAGTTCATGGTGTCAAAAAATTGTCCATTTCAGTACCTGTTTTTCATCATCAATAAAAACTCTTCATTACATTTCCAACCACTTTCGAGTATCACCTTATAACATGTTGTCCAGCTGCTGCAGCAACATCAGCTGCGACTGTGTGCGTAACAAAATATGAAAAGACTCACCTTTAGCACACTTGGCCTGGTTATGAAACCACAGGGCTCTTTCTTGGCACAATACATCTGCATTCCAGGTGTAACCAAATATTGACCGATAAACAGATTTTCAGCCGGTCCATGCAGATGTGTGTTAACTCAGCTGGGATGTTGCTGCCAGTGCAGTGTAAGGTTCAGTGTGCCAGTGTGTTTTTGGCAGCAGCTTTGGGAGCCACAGGTTAATAAAACCAAAGTAAATGAAACCACTGGAGTTCTCAGGCCAGATCAGATGTCAGCAAAGGTTTAGGGTGATTGTTGAACTGTGGCTCCCAATGTGCTGTTGTGAAATCATCGAAATGCAACATTTAGTCACTACATGACAACAACTAGCCCCGCCTTATGCTAAATAGATAAAGGAAGATTCTAGTCTTGTGTTATCATCCTTTTATAGTGCACCTCTCATGCAGTCAGAAGGTTGTTGTGTTTCTCTCTATTTTAAGCTGCTTGCAGCAAGAAGTTAAACTTGTGGCCTGAATCCTAAATTACTCCCAGGACCCAACCTCTCTGAGTCTAATTAAGCAGACGTTACAGTAAAAAGTGTCAGGTCAGTGATATAAAGTGTACAAACCACCTGTGGTTTATAGTCAGGAAGCAGGACTGCTCACCATCATCCCCCTCGCCGAGCTGCTCTGCTATCTTAGAGTAGTCCGACCCTCCCACGATGCCAATCTTCACTTTCCTCCTCAGAGCCTGGAAGAACTCGTCCAGCTGGGGATCGATTTTCTGCAGAATACAGGAACATGCACTTTACGCTCTCCCTTTGTGTTAATTCACAGAGCTCCCTCTCACCAGTCCACACACCTCTGAACATGCACAGATATGTAGCATCATTAATAAGTTAATATGTGTGTTGCACTGAGTTACTGAGGCATTCTAACATAGTAATAACAGAGAATTTGCGTTCGCAGAGTTGTAATTTGGAACAGAGCTACAAGTTTTTAACATATAACATAACATACACAAGAAAGGAGTCTCAGCTGCACACAAGGGAGACGGCATTATGTAATATCTGGGCGATGGCCTGTGTTGCACACACATACAGAAACCAATTACCTTAAATGAACCAAAGTATTCTAAGTCCGTGACAAAGGAAGACACACAAACAATAACAAAACAACTTCAAATGGATAGTTAAAAAAAATTTTCTTCCTAAACCTTACACAAATTCTTCACAGCCTTCTAAATTATCTCCAGATAATTTATGAGTATGTTAATTACTAAAAAAAAAAAAAAGCTCTAATCAACCCCAGGTGACAGGTTAGGGTCAGGACAGTTTTCTGTTTGTTTGTTTGTTTTTCTTTCAGTTTGTGTTTCTGTATTTAGGCGAGACGAAAATATGGTCATCAGATACCAACACACTTAAACGTGACCAAGTCACATTCAACAAAGACGCTCCATTACTCCCAGCAATCACATGTCAGGCAGTCAGTAATGGGGGGACACTGCGAGCTTAAAAAGACATACAAATACTGTAAGAGGGATCCTGTGAGGTTAAGAGGACAGAGTGTGCTTTCAGTTACTGTGCGTCTCCAACCCCGGGGCATAAATCAGATGAGGATGATGAAGGCAGCGGAGCAGGAGCTGCAGGGAAGCAGGGGGTGGGGGGGCTCTTACGAAAGCTCGTACTGACCGCATTAACCATCGAGCACTGACAGGGTGCGAGCTCACCTCTCTGGGTGGTGTCAGGGTGCCGTCCACGTCAAACAGGCACAGGATGTTTCGGCTCGATTTCTCCATGCCCTCCTCTCTTTGAGTTTCTCCTGTTTGCAGATTGCACTTCTGATCGCAAGTTTTAAAAGGTCCACTCTCGTGCAAACAAATGCAATAAAATAAAAAATAAATAAATAAATAAAAAACTCACACGCAAAAAAAACAAAAAAACGAATCGGAGTCTTCAGCAACCAGCTGAAACATCAACATAAATAAAATAGATTTCGAGGCTTTAAATGCGTTGAATCAACTCTTCTTATGCGAGCTCAGTCACTTCTTCTTCTCCCTCTTTTCCCTCCCCGTCTCTACAGTCCAGCTGTCTCGGCTCGGTCCGGTTCAGCTCGGCTCAGCGAAACGCTCGAGCTCACGCTTCTACAAGCACAACGTGCAGAACGTGTCGGGTTCCTTTTGCAACGCTGTGCCTCACCCGGCAGCCAATCACGGCCGGGGTACGGGCGTGACGTCGTCAAAGGGGCGGGGCAGTCCAGTCACCATCAAGCTAACCTTTTACCCAGAAGTGAAGGGCAGGAGTGGAGAGTGGAGGATGCAGCACAGACACACAGGAAACAGCAGAGGACGTGTAGTGTAAACTGTGTGTAGTAGTGTAGAGTAATAACTTATTACTCTAAAACAAACACACATAGTTTGAGTGTGTTACCATTGCTCTAATTACTCCACACAAACTAATTATTCAGACCCCTCACAATAGTTCTGGTGCTTCTCCATAATTGTTTTTTATTTTAACCCTTGATTTTGTGAGCGATTGTGAAGACTTTTTGTAACACATTATATTTATTTAAGACATTTTGTAACTTTTCAGAGAAAATGCTCTACTGTGCAACAACGATACAGTTGTTTCACATTCACCAGGTCTCTAGTTAGTTTTCCTTTTAGAATTTATTTAATAGTCCATCAAGGCCTCTTCAGGCTCAGATCACACGAGCCCTCTTGATTTGATCACTGTCTTCTGACTGTGTTCAAATCAGGCAGGCTTACAGCTGACACACACAGCCCTCTTTCAGTTTTATTCCTGGTGTAAGTGTGGGATTCAGTCAGCTGACCTGTCCGACTGAAAGGTCGGTTTTGTCGGGTGACATCGCTGCTGATTCTGACTCTCAGGGTAAGCGGGATGATCCACAAGAACACCATTCACTGAGAGGGGATTTCATGATATATAAGGTTAATCTACAGTAGAATTACACTGACACATGCGTCTTACATACAGTAACTGTGGTGAGGACAGAAGAATCATCAGAATCAGAAAAATGTTATAAATCCCCATAGGGAAATTCTATAGATATGGACAAACTCCCAACTGAAAATGAAGAAATTGCAACATAGTACACAGAGAAAAAATGTTTCTAAAATAAATAAAATAGAGTGAAAATAAAAATAAAATGAAAATAAAGAGTGAAATAGAGTGAAAATAAAAATACTGCAATACCCCCCCTCAGAATATACATATACCCGAATATCAGAAAAAATAAAATAAAAACATCTTCATATTTGTATATGTATATACATGAGATTTAAAAGGACGTATACACAGTATACAATGATGGTCCTCATGCCACTCCACACCTCTCTCATGTTGTTTTGCTGAAGTTTCCCCTCCACCTTCTTCCTGTGCTTCTCCTTGGCCTCCCTGGCCTTAGATTTCAGGTTCGCCTGTATTTTTCGCACCTCCTCCTTGTTACCAGCTCTGAATGCCCTCTTCTTGTCATTCAGAATTACTTTGATGTCCTTTGTTACCCATGGCTTGTTGTTGGGGTAACAGCTGACCATCCTGGCTGGGACAATGGTGTCCACACAGAAGTTTATGTATCCAGTGATGCACTCAGTGAGCCCATCAATGTCGTCACCATGGACGACATTGTGCAGAGTGCCTGCCCGTCTGTCACCTCGAAGCAACCCTGAAAGTGTCTCCTCGGCCGTCTGTCCATCTCCTCACAGTCTTTGGAGTTGCAGGCAGACTCTTCACAAGAGACACATAGCAGGGGGAGAGGTGAACCAGGGTGTGATCTGACCTGCCCAGCGGGGGGAGGGGGAAGAGCTGTAAGCATCTTAAGCATTAGCATACAGCAGGCCTATTGTTTTTCCTTCCCTGGTAGGACAGCTCACAAACTGTGTGAAAGTGTGAGTGTAGAGTCCAGATTAACATACAACAATACAACATCATGTGAAATTAGATCAGATTACATTAGAATGCATTAGATAAGATTCAGTTAGTTAGACTATTGTACATGAGGTAAAATTAGATTTTAACTTGTCTGTGTGCAGTTCAGTCTCCGACATGCGCAGATGTCAACCGTAAACCAATGTGCAGCAACACGTTTCAGTGCACAGCAACTGTATGTGTTGGGAGGTGGGAGCCTGTGAGGTGAGGTGTAGGGCAAACATGGTGCCACTTTGAAACAGGTCAGTTAACTTTCCAAATAACAGTCTGTGGAATAGTGGTAGTGTCTTCTAAGTCCTTGGGACATTGGTACATTCAGTCATAGTTTTATTCACAACACAGGAACATGAAAATCATGTTTGGACTTAAAACCAAAGCAAACCTCATGGTCTTAATGCTTTCAGCAACACTGTTCTCCACACATCTCCACTGTGACAACACATCCACAAGAGGGCAGAGTGGGAGAGACTGGGACGGCACCACTCAGGAGAGGTATGGTGCTCACTCACATTTTAGACTTGTTAATAGATTTTGCCAGTTCAGTGAGCAAGTTGTGTGGAAATATAAAAAGATGCTTTACTTTTTAACATAGTCACAATGTAAAGCCACAAGACACAGAGAATTAAAGTCAATCAGGCTGTTGCCCCAATCCAGAACTCCCAGTCAAATACTGTCTCTACCTTTCTCACCATCTGGAAACAAATGCTCATGACAGTCTGTCACACTGTGTTGACTATAGTGATGAATTGGTTGTGTTTGCCAGAGGAGGGCAAGGCCCTCATACAACAAATGGCCCCACAGCCTTTTGCATTACACAAGGCAGCATTTGTTTTAAACGTGTAAATGAGAAACATTTAAATTGGAGATTTTTTTTTTTTGTGTGTGTGTGTGTCCAAAAATATGTGCTTTCATTGACAAAAAAGAGAATCTTTGTTTTCTTTAGCTTCTCAAACAAAGCAAACTTGACTTGTGGGAAACGTGAAACGGTGAGCTGACCATCCTAGTTTTTAAAATGTTGTTTGTGATATTTTTATAATTTAATGGATGGTTGACTGATTGATTTTACTGATACAAAGTATTCAGTGTGTTGGTTTGCTGGTAGATTTTTGTCCCCCAGTCACCTGAACTCTTGCATCTTGGCTGATTGTTGGTACAAATTCTTGTCTGGGGCAGTTTTGCAACAGGTGACCGGTCTAATACTGGCACCATAAATCACTTGTATGTTTTATCTTTCCTGCATTTCACAGCCATCATAAATCACCACTGCATGGACCTAAGGTTCACAATAAGCAATACTGAAAGCAGCATGACCCTTTTTGATCGAGAACATGACACACATAGGTTTTGTATCTTGACATATGTAGGGTATCTGTGTATATGTCTGTGAGTTTTGTCCACATTGGCAGACCTTGTGGCATTTAGTTTCAGACTTCCCATAAGGGTGGCAGAAGCCAAACAAATTTTGAGTCTCCAAGGTCTGTCTTTTATTCATGTGCCTAATTTGTTAGTAAGCTGTCAATTTATATGGTATGAGGAAAGAGGCAGCAGGGGATGATTACTGACTTATCATAAACAGACTAATCATTAGCTTCTGAAATTGTGAACATGCCTCTTTGTCTGACTTTGACCTCACTACACACGTTCCAGTCCCTACAGACAGTCTCATAGCTTTAAACTTTATTCAAGGCACAATAGATAGATATACTAGATAGATAGATATACTTTATTAATCCCAAGATGGGAAATTAGGCCCAACAACTTGTCTGTTTCTTAATACTGTTTGACTTTACCACTGAGTGTATGATCCCTGTTCTTTTGCCTATTTCATTTTTTAAAAAGGCCTAGCAATTTTCTAAAACAGCTGAGCATTGTAGTTTGCAGTTTTCTGTTTTTTCTGCTTGACAAAATCACACATATATATAATCTGTATCTGTTTATTCCAGGTGTTTCACATGTTCTCAATTCAAAAGGTAATTCATTATTAACCGAGCTGTTAAAATAAACAGTAAATTACATGTTATATTTATTATTGTATAAAATCTGAAGTTTCAGTTATTCATCTTTGCATATTTTGCATCTTTGCAAGCTTGTGAACTGATAATTGTTTGAGTTTGTAAAGGAGTCGAGGAAGTGAGACAGAAGCTACATCAGACAAGATATTCCTGCAGGGATCATTTGTGGTTATGCTTTAAAAAATGCATTAATTTCACTTCAACCATCTTCTTTCATTTATGTGAACATGTTCCAATATTTTTCACACATCTAGATTTAAATACCAGGAAATGAAAGCTGAAATTCTGAACTTTTGCCTCATTTTCATCCTTTCTTGAACATTGTACAACAAAAACAAAGGAATTGGATTTGCTGTTCCATTAGTCTCGGACTACGTGTGTGTGTGAGTGTGTGTGTATGTGTGTGTGGCCTGTGAGTTGAACTAAGGTCTCCATCAAACAACGTTCTTATCTACCCTCAAGCTGAGGGGAAAGTGGTCATTTGGACCCATTTTCTCAGACTGACAATAACAACCACTGTTAACAGCGTCCAGTTGCTATTAAACAGCCAGGGCGAGACAATAAAACCAAAAGGCTTGTACCTTTTAACACATTACCATTTCCTCTGCCTGATAATGTGCCAGGGTGTGTGGAGATGGAAAAGCTCTTCACATTAAACTGTAAAGGGAAGAAATGACTGTGTGGCCCAAGCCAACCGTGCTATTACAATGTCACATGTGCGTGTGTTTGTTTGAGATGTTTTTACGACCCTGCGTGGTGGTGGCCAGACAGGAAACTGAGCGATGATGTACTGTACTGGAAAGACAGGAGATTTAGTTGGAAATGATCGTCATCAGCCCATGTACCATGTGTGGTAGAATCACATAGCATAATAATGGAGAGGGCTTTGGTGTTAGTGCCACGACTGAGCAAGGATTGAACCCAAATGCACGACTCAACAACAGAGTTCAAAATAACAGTCTTTATTTCAAAAAGAAAAATCACTCATGGCGAGGCAAAAAGTCAACAAAAAATAAAAGACTACAAAAACACAAAATCACTCTTAGCGAGGAAAAATACTAAATTAGAAAATAAACAAAGTACCAACAAAACAAGACAATGGATTGAATAAGCAAACTGTGAACAAGACCTGACAGGATGAGGGGAAACACTGGTTCTACTATCGAGAGACAGCGCAAACTGACACAGAACAAAGGGCGACGCAGACAATATATAGATACTAGGTAATGGGGAACAGGTGGAAACAATCAGGGCGGGGAAGAGAATCAGACTGGCAGGAACACAAGAGGAAGGGCAAGCTACCTGAAACACAAAGGGAGAACAGATAACAAAATAAAAGCAGAAATCACAAGACAACATAAGCACAGGACAGTCAGTGGCGAGTTTATTAAAGGAAAACATGACACACATGTTTGTGATCTTCCAGGGACGACAATTTTTTTTTTCTGACTAATATCCGACAAATGTGATGTAAATACAGCCTCTATCTGAATGATAATTCTTTAAATTCCTCTTCTCAGCAGGTAAGCAAAGAGCATAAAACAGTGTGAGAAAAACAGTCATGGAGTGATAAAACAGGAGTCTGACACAAGAAAGATTTAGGACTGGCAATAGGATTACAGTCTGTTCATGGAAGATGGATTGTTAATGAAACAACAGAAAAAATAAAAACACTAAAGATTGTACAAGATACAATGAGCAAATTTAACTAATTAATTAAATTTAAAAAAGTGTATCCAGCAAAAATCTGACTTTACATGAGACTATATTTGTTTAAGAACTTGATAACTGTGTCGATGGATGTGTAGCAGAGAGCAGGTAACTTGTAGTTAAGTGCCACAAAGTAAGAGAAGGTAAGTGAAGGACTTTCATTTCTGAAGCACTGAGAAATAATGTCTCTTTTCCAGCACTGCTTGTGGAGCTGCAACGTTTAATCGATTGAACAATTGGTCCACCAACAGAAAAATGTTCAGAAACTATTTTGGTAATTGATTAACCATACAAGTTTAAGCTTCGCAAAGGTGTAAATTTGCTTATTTTCCTTGTCTGAACACTTCAATAAAGTTTTTTTTAAACATTTTTGAGCGTTGAAGTGTTGGTTGGACAAAAGAAATCTGACAACATCACCTCAGGTTCTTGCAACACCCCCCCCTCCCCCTCGACTTGGTTTTGGTGTTTATTATAAGGATTAAAGCCAGTTTTCTAAAAATGAAGTGCCACTAGTTTAACAGTTTAGCCAAGACTTTTACAGGCTTAATCCACCCTGCTTTTATAGCAGACAATATTTATCAGCTCCACACAAGCCTTCATTTTTATGGCCTCCTTTGACCTTTGCTCCTCTCAATGTGCAAGCATATATGTTTTTTGTTACCAGTCTACAAGTCATGAGACTGGAATTAATCTGATATTGTCAATGCAAAGGTACTGGTAGGTACTGGTATTTTATTCTCACTCTCCCTTCCAGACACTGACAAACTGGTCAGAAATGGAGATCTGGGGATAATCTCTGTTGTTATTCAGACTGGAGATGTGATGTGGAGGCAGGCCTCAACTTCATATTTACAAACAGTATGAATTACACTCTCAGTATGTTTTTAAGTGAGACGTCAATCCAGATGGAGTGTGGGAGTCATTCCTGCCCTACCCTCCCTCTGTCTGGTGCATCGACTGTCACTTGACAGTTGTTCATTAACGCATGGAGAACAGGTAGACCAGCCTGTACCAAGGTGGAGGATTATTGATTTCAGGCTTGTACTCAAGGAAAAACTAGTGTGAGGACTACTTTTCTTGTTTTCAATCCCCATTTTCTTTTGCATTTACTAAAAGTGGCTAAGGTCAATATCTTTGTTTATTTTCTACTCTTACTCTTACGGAGGCTAGACAGTGAATCAAGAGACACGGTAACTTCTGCTTAGTCATTGAGGAGCCCTGTTCACTTCTGTTTTTGGACTTCTGTTGTCAGTGGAGAGGACCTGTTCAGGTGGGCAACTGTAAAGACCTGCTTTCAGCCTGCCTGTTTATCTGAACAGAGCTATTTGTTTTTGACATGTAGAGATTGTGGAGTAGAAGCAGAGTTCTGAGAGGAAAGGGAAAATCTTAAGGATCAAGATGTGCAGCTCACACTCTTTACCTTACCTGGGAGTGCTGATAATGGCGGTGGCCGCCAACAAGATGCTGGACAACTGTATATCGGAGAACCGCAAATACACCATGAATGTTGTACTGCTGGAGGACACCGCTTACGGGTGGAGTCGATCGTTTGTGCAGGAAGCTGTGGAGCAAGCCATTGAAGAGGAGAATCAGGAGAACATTAAACATGGTATGGACTGATGGTATGACTGAAACACTATCAACTTCATGCAATCTACAAACACATCTTTATAACAGCCAATTAAAAATAAATAATTTAAGGAAAAATGTGACAAAGGCTTAAGCAAAGAAAATTTTGTTGCAAAGAAATGTAAAAACAGAAATACAATCAGTCCCGTCTTTCAGAGGGACAGCTGTGTTGGCTTTTTATTTCAAAGGTAGGACATCAGCAGCGATGTTCTCAATAACTGGAAGTGAGGTTCTAGCAGCTCCTAGAAAACAATTAAAACAGAGAAACTACAAAGTCAAGATGGCTCATGAATGTATGAACTAGTTTCTCTACATCCTGTTGAGTAAGAAGAGGTCCTCGTTGTTGTGTAAATGATGAAAGACTGCCAAGGATGATAAAGAGACTTAAAATGTAATTTAAAATGAAGATACAGCACAAAGTTTTTGACTGATTTACATAGGATCTGTTTTGGACTTTTTTTTTCTCTCTAGAAAGGTTTTTAAAAAGGTTTTCATTTTTTATTTCACTGTCAATTTGTCTGACATTTTATCCACAGTTTAAAGACACACAGCTAGTGTACTGGGGTGTTTCCAAAATGTTTTGAATATGGAAACATATTACATTAGTTAAATAATTTCAGTAAGAGTTTTTTTTTTAATTCCAGCTGTTTCCCTCTTTTCCAGTCTTTATGCTAAAATAAGCTAGCAAATGGCTCTAACGAGTGGTATTAGTCTTCACAAGATTAACTCTCCACAAGACAGCAAATGAGCATTGTGTCCCAAAATGTCAAGCTAAAAAGATACAAGATTCAAATAGGACACTTTTGGAGCTGCTGAAAGGCATCTTTTTAGTTTTTGGGAAAAGGCTAGCTGTGTCTTCCTGCTTTCAGCGTTTATGCTAAGCTAGGCTAAAAATCATCCCAGATGAACCCCTCTCCTGCACACATGAACACATGCAGACCAAAGTGATATCATTTAAATCCTGGTAAGAAAGCAAACAGGCATTTGGACTCCATTTAAAGGTTTGGTTTGTTGTTGGGAGAATCCATGTAACTGAAATTAGACAAAGGAACTGATCTGTTCAAATGTACATACTACAAGTCACATAAATACTGTATATATATGGGATTGTTTTGTGTATAAATTTAGATAACTTGTTATCTTGCCATCATTTGGTGGTCTTCTTCTTCTTCTCTTTTTAATGTTCACTATGTTCTTGCAGCTGCTAAAAATAAACCTTTCGAAATTCTGTGCAGGAGAAAACAAAGGCAAATTTTACACCAGGAGGCAATAAATCAGTCGAATCTAATCTTAACACAGATTACATTAAAGAGATTGATGAGGGCATTTTTGATATTGATAACTCTTATCTTCTTTCCATGACTCAAGATTTAAACTTCACTTTGACTGCTAGCTTCAACGGGTTCAACACCACCGTGTACAACCGGCAGGGCTGTGGGAGTAGTACCTGTGAGGGAGTGGCAATACTCAAGATGCTGCATGTGAGTGTGGACAAAAGATGAGATTAAAATGTTTAAAGTGTTTCTTTCATTGTGTATATTAAGGTCAAATTTATCAAGGTTGTTAAGGTAAACATGCCTTTAGGTGAACAGGTACTGAGGCGAGAGACATGAGAGAGACACCAGAATCTCCGGTGCTGTGTTTACCTCTTATCTTTGTCCTCTGTCATTTCTGAAGGCTGATTAGATCCAAGGGATTAAACCTTTCTGCAACAAGATGGACAACAATAAGTTCTCCTGTTGTGGTTTGATAGTTTATTATCCTTGAGCTATTGCTCCATGACATGACGGTTATCATGGCACACTTAAATCTGAAGTTATAAATGAGCCATTTAGTCCAACGTTGCCGTTGAAGCAGTAGAAGGGAAGAAGGCAGTGATACAAATATCCACAACTAGCAGCCTAAATTGACCACAATATAATGTAGGTGTCACTCTCACAAACTCTGCTATTACTCCTGCTCTTTAGACAAGTTTATGGGATAGCAGTTCAGGGATTCTGGGAAATTGAGGGAATCACAAACTGATGTAGAACTAGACAAGAGGTCAAGGACAAAGGTAAATCATGAAATAACTCTGTGAAGGCACTGAAATCACAGACCGGTGATTCATGTTTTCATACGAAACTCTTATAATGCGTTTGTGATGACAATCACTGCATGTACTGTATCCCTCTGCAGAGTAAGGATGAAGTCGGATGCATCATGCTGGGGCCTTCCTGCACTTATGCCACATTCCAGTTAGTGGAGTGAGTGTGACTCCTTTTTTTTGTCTTTATATTATGTATATGCCACGTAGCAATTGACTAATTTTTGGCTTTTTACCCCTGTTGTTTGCCTTAGTGATGAAATTGGCCTGAGCCTGAGCATTCCCATCATCTCTGCCGGGAGCTTTGGTCTCTCGTGTGACTACAAGCCCAAACTGACCCGAATTCTGCCTCCTGCACGCAAGATCTCAGACTTGTTCCTCAACTTCATGAATGAAACTTTACCATTTAAGATTTCTTGGAAGCAGGTCTATGTCTACAAGAAGTCCAGCAATGTAACCGAAGACTGCTTCTGGTGAGACAACACAGGTTGCAGGTCACTTAAGTGACCTCCGTTCCTTCATTTGGCTCTCGAGACAATTTTATTTGTTGTTTTTTTTTGCCACAGGTACATCAATGCATTGGAAGCACCCTCCGCCAACTTTGCCACAAAAACAAGCAGAGAGATGCTGCGTGGGGAGGGCGAGCTGGTGGATGCCCTAAATGCTAAGAAAAGACACAGCAACAGTGGGTATTTTTTGAGTTAGTCTGAAATACATTGTGTTATGATATTTAACACAACAGCTACAACATATGTTGTGAAGAGGGAAAATATCAGAATGTAAAATACTGATGGGGTTAGAGAATTTAGAGAGTTTATTTATTTGTTTCCCATGGGCACGCATTTGTCATTCTGTGCGAATTATCTCAAAAACTATTGGATGCATTGTTGTGAAATTTGGTACATACATAAATGTCTCACTTAGTCCAGTACTGGTTTATAATGTAGCCATAAACCAGTACTGGACTAAGTGAGACATTTATGTCTGTACCAAATTTCACAACAATCCATGTGACTTTTTTCTTTTCTTTTTTTCTGTGACAGAAAAAAGCTGCTGAATGAACTCCTCAGCTAATCTAGTCAAGGGCAACTAACTGTATCAACCTAGTCTTGTTTCTCTGTTATTTGGCTGTATTCTCATTTTTTCTGTCTTGAGACAGAGAGCAGATCTCTCATCAGTTTGTCGATGGAGATTTTGTACAGCATGTACAGCACATGCTGTAGGAGAAGCATTAAAGTCGATCTGCACCAGACTTTTCTTTTTAAATGTAGATTTACAGTAATAGGTAAATACTGTAACCAGTGCTGGAAAAGAATTGTGTTGAATGTACAGGACAGCGGAAATGTTTTTTCTTCTTGTTATAGTGAAACTGATTCATTCATTTCAGTTTTCATCTTATGTGGGACCACTGATGACATTGTTTCAATAAAGGCGAAGGTGGGCCAGATACACGAGGACGTCATGTTCATTCTCCTCGATATTTACAAGTAAGCCTGGCTGTGATTTTACCATTTTGCCCATACAGTGTAACCAAGGAGCTGCATCTTTTCAATGTCATTTGGGAAATTAGAGCGTAATATGAAACCTCTAGAGATGTAGAAGTAATGTTTTTCACAGTGACACCTTTTACCTTCCTCCAGCCCTGAGTATTATGTCAACACAATGTCCAGTACGGGTATGGAGAACGTCCTGGTGATCACTCTGCCACAGAGGAACTACAGCCATGGATCAAACTCATCGCACAACTACATGGTGAGCTGCAACTCACAGACAACAGCTGTGCAGGTTATGGTAGAACTGCCTGACCCTTTTTCTCTGTCTTTCAGTCTAATGGGCAGATGAATGACTATGTGGCTGGGTATCATGATGGTGTTCTGCTGTTTGGCAAAGTGCTCAGAGAGCAGATGCTCAGCCAGCGACACAACAAGGGATCACATGATGTGCCTCTAAGTGACAACCCGTTTGGAAACGTCTCCTTTGACGGTGCGTATGATCAGTGATATCTCCAGGTTAACATCAAAATGGGAGGCTGGGTGAAAAACTGTTTTGCATGTTTTAGCACAACAAATATATAATTGGGAATGTTTTGAGATCACTGTCGATCATTTTCAAATCATAGTTAAGGTTTTGTTTTTACTTGCACTTGTTTTGTGGTTAGTTTTATTGTTGTTTGATTTTCTGACAGTTTTGCTTGTTTTGAAGGTAACTTTCCAAAACAGTACATTTTTGTGATTCTTGTAGTTAGAGCTGAAATAAGTAGTCCATTAACTGATTACACTGACAACAGTTTTAATTATTGATTGATTATGACTTTTTTTTTCAATCAAAAATGCCAAACATCTGGTGGTTCTAGCTTCTCAAATGTGAGGATTTGCTGCTCTTGCAGCAAAGAATAAAATTTTATTATTCAGTCAGAATAATAATTTTTTTTTTAAACTTTCTCCATAATGAACCTTTAGCAGCTCATCCAATGCACTTAGATTGTAATTAAATTAAAAATGCTTTCTTTGTTGTGTGTGCGTGTGTATTTGTGTGTGCTTGCTTCAAGCAGGTGAGGGAGGACACTATGTGCTCGATGAATATGGTGACAGAGATGTTAACTTCACGATGATTTACACATCAGCTCTCACTGGGAAGGTGAGACCAATGTCCATTCAGCAGTTTGCACGGACAGATTTTGAGCCAAACTTCATCTTTTTTTTCTGTCTAAATCTCTGCTTTGCTTTAAAGGGTCAGTGTTAAGGTAAACATCTGTTTCTTTATTTTTCCAGTACGAAACCTTGTTAGTGTTTGATTCATCGCAAAACAAAACCATAGTGAAAGACACAAACCCTGCGCTGCCGTGGAAACGGGGCCACCTGCCTCCTGACATTCCAGAAATTCCAGAAAATCCAAATGGTAATACACACAAGCACACTCAAGGTGTCGAGGTAGTGTGGATAGCGATATGGCACTTCACTGCAGCCTGAAGCCACAGGCAACAAACACATCAATACCTGAGCATGTCATTTAGAAATATGGTGTGATTTCATAGTCTTTATTCCAGGTAACACAATAAATGCTTTGTTGTTAATGCCCTTCCAGACTTAGATACGCAGGATGTGATTGTGATCGTTCTGAGTCTCAGTGTCATCGTGGTGACAGCCATCGCTCTCATCTTCTACAGGTAGATGGAAGAGACATTTTACAGCTGTATCGCAGGTGCCACATTTTCACAAGACAATGCACAAATCTCTGCTTTCAGAGAAAAGGAAGGTGGCAAAGTTCTGGCTAGGATGTAAAATTGTTGGCAATAAAATGTTTGTGTGCCATTTGCAACAAAATGTGGTTTTAGTTGAAGAGCTGAAAATGTAAAGACCAGATAAAGCTGTATGTGTGTGTGTGTGTGTGTGTGTGTGTGTGTGTGTGTGTGTGTGTGTGTGTGTGTGTGTGTGTGTGTGTG
>JBBMJY010000010.1:15286326-15315532 GCA_037833715.1 Toxotes lorentzi
ATAGAGCTGTGTGTGTGTGTGTGTGTGTGTGTGTGTGTGTGTGTGTGTGTGTGTGTGTGTGTGTGTGTGTGTGTGTGAATAATGTTAGGCAGAACAGGAAAGAACGTCTTATGCAGAAGAAGTGGTCTCACATTGACCCGCAACTGATTGGTCCACTGGATGAGAAGGAGGTCTCACTGAAGGTAAACACCCTCGTTCATCACCAACACGTTAGATCATAATGCATGTAATATACAGAAGACACTATGTTTTTGTATACCAAAAAGTTTGGGGACCACTGGTTTAATCTGTAGTGGTGTGAAAAGTTTAATATTCGCCCCTGAAATGTAGTGGAATAGAAGAATAAAGAGGCATAAAATGAAAACACTTGTTAAAATACAAGTAACTCAAAATTGTACTGAAGGCCAGTACATGAGTAAATGTACTTAGTTACTTTCCACCAGTGGTTAGGGGGAGGTAGGTGTTATTAAACAATAAAATTTGACAAGCATTTGAGTGTAATGAGTAAATGAGGTACTGTGTGGCATTGGGCTTGCAAACACCATTTTTCTCATGTGTATTTATGTAACAGATTGATGAAGATAAGAGGAAGGACAGCACGTACTTTTCTCATCGCGGGCGCTATGACAAGAAGGTACCACCATTCCACCTTTACAAAAATTAATATTTATTAGTCAAACAAAAAGAATAAAGAGAAAGAGACGATCACGTCGAGCCTTTTCTCTCAGTGTGAGCGTTTTCTTTCTCTGTGTTCTTCAGCCTGTGATTTTGAAAGAGCTGAAACACACTGAGGGCGACTTCAACGAGGACCAGAGGATTGAACTTAACACTGTGAGACACCTCTGAGTTATACACAAAACTCTGTGTTTTTAAAGCATTAGAGCGCTTGGACTTTCAGTTTCTCCCCGTCACTTCCTCCTCTCTTCCATGTCTTCATGTTTCAGCTGCTGCGCATCGATTACTACAACCTGACCAAGTTCTATGGCACGGTGAAGTTTGAGTATGGTGTGTTTGGCGTGTTTGAGCTGTGTCAGAGGGGCTCCCTCCGGGTAAGAGCACATTTCATTTACTCAGACCCACTGTCTTAAAATATCCCTGCATGTCAGATCCTGCAGCTGTCAGTGTTATTTATCTAAGAGTTTATTTTTTCTGTCTGCAGGGTTTTTTTAGTTTTAGAGGACGACATCAGACTTCTTAAGATACAGAAAAACACCCTTAACTCTTTTAAGAATTTTTTTTTGTCTCTGTTAGTTTGTAGGAAATTTCACAAACTCACTTTGCCTTACATGTTAAATTTTAAGCTCGACAGTGGAGTAAGGAACATGAGAATCATTTTTACTAACACTGAGAGTTCAGTTGTGAAATGACTTTACTGTTAATTTGATAAGTGGTTAACCCTAACCCTAAACGTGTTCTTTAAATTCTCTCTCTCTCTCTCACACACACACACACACACACACACACACACACACACACACACACACACACACACACACACAGTTTCATAAACTGAATACAGTGTGTGAGCACAGTAGTCAAAGTGATCTTTATCTGTTTTCTTTCCCAGTACATTCTGAACGACAGAATCTCTTACCCAGATGAAACCTTCATGGACATGGAGTTTAAGATATCAGTCATGTATGACATAGCAAAGGTACTGTATGATTTGTATGATTGTGGGTCATTTATTCTCACACTTTCCTGTTTGGACAAAATAGGAATACAAACTACATTGTCACATTGCTCACTGTGCCTTACACAATCAATGGGGATTTATTTCCCCCTCAGTAATAGTTATTTAAATGTAGCATGATTTTCCTAATTGAAGTGTAAACAACACCCCAGAGAGCGTGTAAGAAATAGCAACTCTAGACAAACGTCCTGGATTAAAGAGTGTCCGCCTACTTGTTATCTCCTACAGGGCATGTCATATCTCCACTCCAGTAATATTGAAGTCCACGGTCGCCTCAAGTCCACCAACTGTGTGGTTGACAACCGCATGGTGGTCAAGATCACTGACTTTGGCTGCCACACCATCCTGAGACCAGGCAGAGGTGAGACCGAATTTCACATCATTATTGAGTTTGATTAATGATCTAAACAGTGCGAGTGCCGGCAGCTCAGCTTCTCCTCTCCTCTCCTCTCCTCTCAGATGTGTGGACGGCCCCGGAGCATCTTCGGAAAGATGGGGTGTCTCAAAAAGGCGACGTCTACAGCTATGCCATCATCGCCCACGAGATCCTTTTGAGGCGACACCCGTTCTTTACACAGCACTGCTCCAGTAATGCAGGTAGGCCTGGATCATTTGGTGCACCATCATACTGATGATGGTCTGAAGATGGGCTGTTGATGGACAACACAGTAATCATCCTCAGCTCTTAAGTCCTGCTCACCTTGTTTACCTGATGGTTGTGTGATCCCTCAGAGAAGATCCACAGAGTGCAGTATCCCACTGAGATGGGAGTGTTTAGACCTGACCTCAGTTTTGACAATGCATCAGAGAGGGAGATCGAGGTAAGACAGCCACCAAACACAGAGGAGGACATTTACTGTTACAGTAACACGCTCTGAGCATAAAGGTTCATAAAGTAAAGCTGCCTGGATCCATCAATGTTAAATGAAATCAGGGAAATACTCAACTCTCTCTGCTTTTCTTTTCGTCTGCATGTGTGTGTGTGTGTGTGTGTGTGTGTGTGTGTGTGCTTATGTGTGTATACAGCTGTATATGCTAATAAAGACCTGCTGGGAGGAAGACCCAGAAAGGAGGCCAGATTTTAAAAGAATAGAGGTGACTCTGGGTAAGATTTTCAGGTACGTCAACGCCACACATTCATTAAGGGTGACTTTTCTGTGATATAGCACATGGCCAAATATATGTGGACACCAGACCATGACATACATATGTGATTGTTAAACATCTCAGTCCAATACCCTGGGTCCAAAACCCTGCGTATAACAGGCTTTCTACTGGTGTGTCCACATATTTATGACCACTAATATATATATGAAGCTCTTTATTGCTATGAGATGATTAGTGCCACACTATTCTATTGCATGATGAGTAAAACTTTAAATGATATAACTAGTGCTTGTAATGATACATAGTTGTCCTCTTACTCAGTAACCTACATAACCAAGCCACTGAGACGTACATGGACAACCTGATCCGTCGCCTGCAGAATTACTCAAGGACTCTGGAGCATCTGGTGGAAGAGAGGACTTCTTTGTACAAAGCTGAGAGGGACAGAGCTGATCGTCTCAACTTCATGCTACTTCCCGGGTAGGTTTGTGCCATATCTGTTACATCGGAAGCTCTGAAAACTGGGACGTGTTTAAAGACAAGCCCAGTTTAAAAACTGACAAGCCCACAGTTCCTCTGCAGTTTCCCCAAGCTGTAGAAAGCATTTTAGTCTATACTGATTCATTAGTTTATGGCCTGTGAGCCCTGGTCTCACCAGCATCACTCTCAGCAACAGCAGGCAGCTGTTTTCAGTGAAAAAACTCTAATAAACCCAGTGCACGCTTCCAGTTGGCCCTGAGGTCCGCTCAGGGCCCTTTTGTAATAATTGCAATTGTCTTTCCCACCATGTGGAGGCCACAAATGCCACAAATGCCCAGCTCAAGGCAAAGCTGTATGTGTATGTACATGTACATGTTACATTCCCTTAGCGTAAATGTAACTGGCAGCAATTTTAATGTTATTAGAAGCTATGAATGAACATCTGCTTTTCCCCTCCCTCCCTTTGTCTCCTAAGCCCAGTGGTGCGTTCACTGAAGGAGACAGGCCGAGTGGAGCCAGAGCTGTTTGAGGAGGTGACCATTTATTTCAGCGACATTGTGGGATTCACCACCCTCTGTCACTACAGCACCCCCATGGAGGTGGTCGACATGCTCAACGAAATCTACAAGAACTTTGACAGCATCCTTGACCACCATGATGTCTATAAGGTACTCGTGGGTCCTTTATGATCTACTTTTTAAAGGATCAGTTAAAGGGTTGGCAGGGTAGTGCTGGAAGTTAAGCTGAGGTTAAGAGGTAGCATGTTCCTGCTGTTTTTCTGGATGTAATTCTTCTATCTATAAGAACTGTGACTTAGATTTTAGACTCTGACTTTTAATCAATAAGGATTTTCATCCATTGTCTCTCAGGTTGAAACGATAGGAGATGCGTACATGGTTGCGTCAGGTTTGCCCAAACGCAATGGCAACAGGCATGCAGTGGACATCGCCCACATGGCCCTGGACATCCTGGCATTTGTAGGGACTTTTGAGTTGCAGCACCTGCCTGGCATCCCTCTGTGGATCCGCATTGGCGTACATTCAGGTAACAGAAATTCATGGTTTGGTTTTACTCAGTGAAATCCTTGTTCTTGTCCATAACTAAATGTAGACTTAGTATATTTTCTAATAATATAAATGCATATTTAATAATCACAACAGACTCAACAACTATAAGTCAAATATATAAATAAATACATAAATAGGCCAGAGAGTTATTTGAACTGATTCTACAATCATGAGCAAAAAATCCCTTTACTTGCTCTGTTGATTATTTTTCGTACGTGTGAGCAGTGTGTGTACACATATCAGTGGGAAAGATTCAGAATTCAGAAGTGAGAAATTGAAGGGAGTGTCAGTAATAACTGTAAAAAAAACAAAAACAGTAGGTGGTAATGTTTCACCCTTACAACACCAAAGACAAAGATATAGGCAGAGTGAAAAAAAAATACAAATAATAATAATATTGATAATCAGCCAATGACAATCAGACACCAGCAAACACAGCTTTCTCATTCTTCTAGATGTTAGAAATGATCATAATTGTTTTGAGCATGGGAATCAAAGGTAAGAATAAAATAGGAAAAGTTAGAAATTAAAAACTGAAGGAGCGACCAAGAGATACATGGATGAGTAATATGAATTAATGTTCATCAGATAACTGAGCGATGACAGTAATGTTTGTGTGCATTTGTGTGTAGGACCGTGTGCAGCAGGAGTGGTGGGGAACAAGATGCCTCGTTACTGTCTTTTTGGGGACACGGTCAACACTGCCTCACGCATGGAGTCCACAGGCCTGCGTACGAGACAGCACATACACACACACACACACACACACACACACACACACACACACACACACACACACACACTTTAACACAGTCACAATGGTGGCAATCTCCCTTTAACTCCACAGAGTTAAAGTTTGACTCAGGTTTGTCCTTCCAGCTCTGAGAATTCACGTCAGCCAGTCCACCATCAACATCCTGCAGAGGACAGACTGCCAGTTTGAGTATGAAAAGAGAGGAGAGACATACCTGAAGGTTAGCTGGGTTTGCTTTAGCTTTTCACATACTCATCTATCCTATCATTTAGAACTAGTGTAAACCATACAGATAGTGGTGACTAATTCATTTAATCATTTGTGTGTGTGTGTGTGTGTGTGTGTGTGTGTCCGTGTGTCAATAACTCACAGGGTAAAGGCAAAGAAATGACATACTGGTTAACAGGGGTGACTGGGGGAAAATATAACCTGCCGACACCCCCAACAGCGTGAGTGAAACACAAACCCATTCATATTTACACTGACACTTTATAAGACACACACGTCCTCTAATGCTGAAATATACACTCCTTGTGGTCATGTGATCAGTACTCACTGTAATGTATGTGTTATTTTTGAAGTTAAACAGAATCTGTAGAAGCTTGAAGGGGCTTTGGCACCTGTAGTATATTTATATAATTTTGGACATTTTGCATCTTCCAAACATTTGCATGATCCAAAATAATTATATTAAGGCTGAGTCTATTTACCAGGCCTGGACCCAAAAGCAGACAGGAGAGATGTCAAACAGTTTAACCAGTTTATTGTTAAAGTTAAAAAAAAACTTTAACACCCCACTCCAGCCGGTGTCGGCTGGAGTGGGGTAGATGAAACCGGAGGAGACTGCGGATGGAGAGAGAGCATGGAGGTTAGTGGGAGTTAGGAGAGCAAAGATACAAAAGGGTAAGTATATCCACAAAATCGTAATGAAGAGAAAAGCACAGGGATCTAGTCACCATGGGAGATGACTGAACAAACTGGCGAGGGTGGACAGTGACGCAGAGCCTCTTATCCTTTGAGGGGACTGATTGTGCCCCAATTACGCACAGGTGTGCGCAGTCAGCCTGAGCAGGAGGAAGGAGTACGGAGGAACCGCCCAGGAATCCACAACCTGAAAAACACACCCACACATGCACACAGAAAGATAGATGAGAGAAAAAGAGAACAAAAACAACAAAACCCTAGAGGCAGCAGAGCTGCCTCATAACAAATTACTTACCAATTACTGTCTCAGGGAGAACTTCCAGCGGCTCCAGCAGGACCTGGCGGAGATGATCGTGTCGAGTCTGGAGAAGCGTGGAGATGGGAGCGAGGGCTTTGAAAAGAGGAAGACCCTGTCCACCAAAGTCCGTCGGAGGGAGACCAGCAGCAGCCTGCAGAGTGACAGCCCGCCAGAGTACTTCCACCTGGCTGTTACTGACAACCCCAGTACCTACTTGTGATTCCAGAAAGAACTTTCATTACAAAAAGCAGGTGTTGTGAAGTGCACCATAACCTGCACCTGTCTGAATCAGCACTGTTGGGTTTCTTTAGGCAGCTCTGTTCATTCAGGGGCTGGAGTGAGAGGGGGACAGCTATGGAACAAGCAGGCATGTCAGAGGTGAGATTTGTGTGCTGACGTTATGAGGAACATGCCTGCCAAAGGCTTCAAGTTCACTTTATTTTTCCCAGACATACACGCTTCACATTTCAAACTGTTTCATGACATTAATTTCATGTCATCGTTCATTAAAAGGAAAAGTTCGTTTATGCATATAGTTGTGTATCATTTGCTGTGTCATATAGAAGAAGTAGTGCTGGAAAAAGGCCTTCCTCTTTTGTTGTGTGGCACTGACACAGACTTTACATCATTACATTTGACCTGTTATTCATGGGAATAAGAAAGGAACATGACCAAACAGTAAAACTCACAGAAAGAGCAAACATCTGCAAAATATCATTTTTTTAACTGTGCAGAAAAGGGCATCATTTTCTTATGAGGCTCACTTTGTATTTGTTTATTTTGACATCATCACTTGGGGGCGCTAAAGTCATACATTTTCCAATAATAATTAAAAAAAAAAGCTGGCTATAAAAGTAAAATTAAAATTTTACTTTTAATTTAAAATGCAAAGTTATTGTCACAATTTCATGGATTTGAGTGTGAGTCCTCCTTTGACAGCTGTTAACAAATCACATGGTCAGTTCTCTCCAAAAATGAATCCAAATACTGAGTGAATATATCAAATATACCTTTCTTTCCTTTACTTTGAACAGGTATATGTTCCCTGCTGGAAGCTCACTGATTGAGAAAGTTTGACAAAATTATTTACCATGTAAATAGCCTTTTCTGCTGCAAAGACAGTGAAACTATATCCAAACAATGCCTGTCAAGAATATTTCTCTTTTGCACCATAACCATGCTAACTTGTTTTCAAAACATCAAAAATATTTCTGTGATGATTTTTTTTGTTTTGTGTTTTATTAAATGATGTTTGAAATATGGCTCAAGATTCAGAGCAGCTTCTTTGTTTTGTCTTGGCAAAACTTTGCAGTAACATGACATTAAAACTATACACAGTCTTACATGGTATAATTGGACATGAATGTACAGGTGTATTTTGTGGAGAAAAATGGTACAGTGTGCAGTGGAGAAAAGTTTGTAAGAACACACACACGCACACGCACACAGCTTTACACAGTTTTAGTTGTTACTAAGGCAGTTCCACCAAGCTCTGTGGCAGGAAGTGGGATCCTGTGCTCGATCACTGTGCTGCAGTCAGGCAGCCCTATGCCCCCATTTGTCTCAACATGCTTGGCAGGGCCCCTGCAAGTGATGAGGGCCTCCTCCCACTTTGAGCCATTTGGGGCCCCCAGGTGCAAGTGAGGACAGGTTGACGGGGCCTCTGCTGCTCTCTGAAACATATCTGCCTGACCATTTCTTTCTGAAGGCAGTGTCTTGGCAGGTGTCTTTGTTTTCTGGAGAAGTTCATGTCCTGGTTCTGCATCTTCTGTGACAGAAACAACACAAACACAAGAGTCTCTGAATATTCACATTGAATATAACATACTGTGTGACAGGATCTCATTGATCCGATCTACACATGTGTAGATCAGAACTGGGAAACTTATCATCTCACGCTCTAATATAAATTGCACCAATTTATACCATTTAGTTTTTAGTCACTAAGATTTCCAGTCAAGAAAACCATGCACTATACAGTGGACAAAAGAGAAAAGGGGACATCATGGTTCACACCACAGGACATGACCATCAAATGCCATGCAACCACACATATTCATTCTACCTACATATTAACCCACCACTGATGATATTTTTAATACTGAAATACAAAGTATATTCCAAATAAAGTTGATTGTTCATATGCCAGTGTACGATATATCTGTATGACGAGGAGGCAGCATAGCTACTGGAAACAGAATAAAATGCTTCTGGTCTGTCAGAGGATTTCCTTGCACAGCTATGTTGTTTTCTGCATTATATCACGAGTAAAACGATGTGTTTCACAACAAGTGGGAGAAGCTGAATACCTTCAACCTGCTAATCTGGATTTTATATTCCTGGTTGTCCTGTGTATAAAGGTCTATTGACAAACAGTTGTATTGAGTCAGTAAAAAACCAAAGAATGCAGCCTCTCATCAGCCCTGAGATTTGTTCTTGTTTTATATGTAATTGGGTTAAGACTGCACAGGAGTTGCATTGTAGAAGGTTAAAATTATGCTCATGTTGGCATAATTGTTAGATAGAGCACAAAAGCTTGAGCTATTGTGCTCTATCTAGACCTTCATCAGCGCAAGAGTCATTCAATGAGCTGCTGTACAAAAAGACAGACTGGTCACATGACTTCCAGGGTCGTTTTAGATTCACTGGTTTTAATCAACATGTTTCATAGAGTAAACACAGACATGAAAAGCTTTCACAGCTTTATGTACACAACATGAGCTCTCTCTGTCCACCAGGCCACACCCCTACATAAAGCTGTTAAAAGACTGAGTGCAAACTGTTCTGATTTTAGTGCCTCCCTAGATGTCTTTTTGTCAGTTTGTGTGTTTTCAAGGTCACGCGGAGACCTAATTCGTCCTACCTAACCAACGGATGTGTGTTGGAACCAGAATAGCTGGTAAGAGAGCGGGGTTGACCCATGGGACGAGTGAGAAGAAGAGAACAGAAACTGTGGAGTTTCTACTGTGATGAACGTCACACTTCATCACCTGCCTGCCTGCCTGCAACCCCACTTCCTCCACACGACTCTCAGATGCCTGCTCTGCATGTCAGAACCCCCACTTGCAGTAACAAAAAATTAAAAAATAAATAGACCATCCAGGGGATGAAGGCTTGAAAAACTATGTGCTGTCCTAATATAATGTACTTCACTGAGGAAATATTTAATCCATCCATCCAGGCATGGAGGATCAGGGGACTTAAAGGATCCCTTAGAGGATTCCTTTACCTGTCACATAACATTTTATTTTACAAGAAAAGATACACCAGTTTATGTTCTGACAGGTCAATTACTGACACTGATATTTTCAGAATAAAGTCACAGAAACTTGATATTTAAGTGCCAATATTTTTAAATATTTTTAAATTATTTAAAATTTATCTAGCCTCAAAATTTATCTAGCCTCTGAAACAGCATTTAAATCATTATGTGACACCCACTGTCTAAAGAAAAGAAGAGACTTAAAGTTAAAAATAGTCCTATCATATGAGTCATTAACACAAATTGTCCTTACCTGAGGTGCTATTGAGTCTGGTCTGTCGTCTGCATATGATGAACCAGAGAGCAAGAGCCAAGATGGACCCCACTGTGGCCAGCACCACGAAGATCCACAGAGCTTGATTCAGCACCACCGGTGGGTCGGCCTGGGTTGTGGAAATCGTGTCCACAACAGCCATGGTCGACTCTGAGTGAAGCAGACAGATTAGCAACCTCAACAGTAGAAAAGTTTACATTTTCAACAGCTGTTATCATTTAGGTTATGAGCACAAACTAGACATTTACAAGCATTGATTAGCTGCTAAGGGAGCAGACATGAAATCAAGATGAGAAGCGCCCCCACCACAGGCAGCTAAAATAATTTAAAGACCATACGCAGCTGTACACAGGTGTAATTCCTTAAATGGTTTGCACCAAAGAGGAGAAAATAAATGCAAGTCGATCAGCTGGAAAACAACACGTCTCTGATGTTTTAGACATCCAGGAAGAATACATGTCAACATAAAAAAACAGTGTCAAGTCAATCTAGCTCTAAAACCAAGACAAATACAAAGACATTTTGAGACTAAAAACATTGGGACAGCAGTTCTGCTCAGGGGTCAGAAACCTCCAACTCACCTGTTGGTACGGACTCGGATCTGGTTTCAGTGTGGCTGGGGATACAGGTGTTGACGAGGTTGTCCCACTTCTGGCCAGCCGAACAGTCCTTCTTGGCCATGGCTGAAACAGCGTGAGCAATGAGGAGACCTGCTACAGTGTTTGTGACTCAATACAGGAAAAAAAAAACAAAAAAACAGAGTTGAAGACAGAACTGTGAGACACAGAGGAGGGACGTAATGAAATGATTTATGAAATGAATGCAGTGTGTCAAACAGATGTTTCAGTTCCTCCATTTCGTAGGAAAGAGTGAATCACTATGTGTCTCTGGGGGCAGACACTGTGTTATCTGTTTGCAAAAAAACAAAAAAGGTCCTGACTTTCAATCTCTTTAGGATTAAATCCTTCACTGGAATGTCACTGGAAACAACAGGGTGGACAGTTCTGCAATTTTAATGAGCAAAAACTTGCAAACATAGATAATTCATCAAATCAAGCTGTAGAACAGGGTTCACTCAGGGTGTGTCCCACCTCTACGCTCACCCTGCTGGACCTCTGAAGTTACTGCTTCTACTCTTGGTGCTGCTGACGTTAGGATGACACTTACAGAAGACATGAGGAAACATACAAATAATGTGAAAATACTTACATACCAGAGTACAAAAATGTGATCCCATTAAGTGTTACTACTACTAAATACTGCATCTGGCTCAACACTGGGAATGCACATTATTCTATCCTTTACACAGGCAGGCCCACTGCAACACTGACAACAGAACAATCTGGCAGGGAGCAGGTGGAAATGGTTGGTTTAAACATGGAGGCTTTGACTGGGGAAAAGGTGAAGTGGGTGGGACTTGTGGGGAAGTCTTAGGGCACCTAGTGGCTAGGTAGAGCATGGCGAGGACCGGAGAGTTCCGAAGAAATGCAGGGGCCTCGGGGAAGTGAGGAAGTGAATGCACAATGGGCAAAATACACCGGACTGAGGCAGGGATCACAACTGTAATTTGTAAAATTGTGGCTGTTGAACTGTTCATCCACATGGTCAGTTGTTGAGGGTAAGAGAGGCTGAATGCATAAATTTAGACAGAAATAATATTGAAGCCACTACAAGGGTTTATTAGTTGTTTTATCGATTACCATGATGATTCCTGATCAGATTTAACTCCCAGTTATCTCTAATTCATGAACAAGACCACAGGCCTCTAAATCACAAATTCTTCTCTCTTGCATGTGACGCATCAAGGCACGTTCAGAAATGACACTTTATTATTTGTCATACTAACTCATGCAGTAAGGCAGCTATGCTATCTAGCATTTTCTGCCAAGGACTTCTCCAGAGCTTTTTGGAATTCATGGTTGCGAGCTTTTCCTAAAGTTCAGTGAAGCCAGTTATGAAATTTTTAAAGTGGGAAATAACTGGAATTCAGGACTGGACAGAACTTGTACAATGGTAATATTTTAATATACAATCAATACATGAGATGACAGCAAGATAAAAAATGTGCAGTTTTACACAAAGAAGCACAGGCTTATACAAAAATACAAACCTAAGATGATTTCATTGTGCAGAGTACAAAAATAAATGCTCCCAAATCACATCAGCAGAGAAGATCACCTGCCCTGAGTATAACATTGCACTGATTGTTTCATTTACAATTAAAGTGATAGTGTTTTCCTATCTGGACACATTCAAGCTTTAAACAAAACGATTAAAGACAGCATAGCCACTGAGATTTCATGCATTGGTTTTGCATTTTATAAAACCACTAAGTTAACTCTGAGTGGTTAAGGCACGATTGGCTGCAGGTATTAAAAACACTTCTGATTTCTACTGCATTCCAATGCAAATTATTCATCATACCCTGAGTAAAATGTGTGTGGAGATACAGATTTTAAATCTGATCTGCAGTTTGTCAGGAAGCACTGAATGTAAAAAGAAAGCATATGTTGGCTGGACGCAATTCTGATCTCCAAGCACCAGTTAAAGTAAAATGATCACTGTGTAAACAGATATATGAATTGCAAAAGAAACAGATTGTACCTTCTACCCTGGACATTCATTCCTCTGAAAGCATTTGACCCAAAGCAGCTCTCTCACCTACATACATACAAACACACACCTCATGGCTTGAAGAAAAGAGGCTGCATCGGGATGAAGGTGAAGTTGTAGTACCGCGGCAGACCTTGGTGGCTGATGCTGCTGAATTTATCCCAGAAGAACGGCGGGAGTCCGTCCTGTGTGGTTGGCCCGTTCACCGCCTCCGCAAGGAAGTCCCCAGCCATTTGGAAATCTGTCACCTGGACCGAGAACAGCACACAAAACAAAATCTGAGCTGAGCTACAGAACATTAAATGCTACAAAACCTAAGTGACCTCTTATTAATGCAAGATGACTCCGGTGACAGGACATTACCTTTGTGTCATAGCAACCTCCTGGTGAAGGCCTCTCTGACCTCAAGTCGTTACGGCAGCAGATGGACTTGCAGGGGTCATCTTTGGAGTATGGATCCTTCCTGTAGTCTGAAAATGGGAAAATGACAGTGACACACTTCTGGGGCTAAGAAGTAGATCTTTATTTAAAATGTGGGACAAACTTTATCTGACTGTTATTTGAGATCTACTGTTCAGTATCCTGCACAGCAAAGATTCGTGATTGACCTGCTGCTATTAGGGTTCATTGTGAGACTAAATGGAGCATCGTGATCGATGCTACTTTCAATGTGGGAGGAACTAAAGGGAAAACTCAAGCTTATAGAAACATAACACATGCAGGCTCCAGCTCATATAGAGAGCCAGCTGAGTCACATACAACTAATAAAGTCAGACACAGCCACGCACCATTGAACCTCATGATGTGCTTCAAGGAGTCCAGGTCCTTGACGTTGGCCTGGTCACGGCGGAAGATCTTTGCTCGGGGACAGAGATCATAAGAGAAGTCCTCTCCGTACTCCTGCCACATTTCTCCATAACCGCTCAGCACGTAGATCTTCCGATGGAAAGGAATGTTGTAGGACGGCCAGTAACCTGTGGTAAGCAGAGGCAGCAAGATGAACTCTCCACATGAAACAAATACTGTGGGAAACAGAACAAAGATCTGTTGTTACCTCTGCGCAGAGCCTGTGTCTGGTCGGAGTACTCCACCAGCCCTGGGATCTGCTCCACCACAGTCAGAGCGCCGTCATCAACACTTTGGCCCAACTTCACTTTGCTCCTGTCCAGCACCATGTACTGGTTGTTGTAGGTACCTGCAAGAGTTGCGTGTGGGTGATGAATTAACTGCCTTTAGCACCTTGATTTACATTTTAAATGCATGTTTAACATTGATGTGCAAGATTAGTGCTATACAAATATATAATCTATGTTCTCCACTGACCAGAGTTATACTTGGAAAAGGTTTTGGCCCACTCCTCTCCGGTACGTGCCAGACTGTGAGCCAGCCTGACCCTCTGCCATGCCAGTAGACTTTTGGGGGTGATTACGTCAAAAAGAGAGGAGTTGAAAACATTGTTGGTGGTTTGGGTCATCATCAGATCACTGCCTAAGAGATAGAAGTCATCCAGAGACACCAGGAAACCTGAGGGAGACATATAAGAAGATCTGAGACCAGATCTTCACAATCAAGCTTTACATTTCAGAAAGCAGAGTGTGTGTGTGTGTGTGAGAGAGAGAGAGAGAGATGGTGGAGAATTTAGGAGCCATTCAAACTCATAAGCAGAAATACAACTATGAAATATGACTGTGTGACACCAGAAAAGAAGAAGTAGTGAGTCAATAATAATGATAGGTTTTATAATAACAGGTTTTTCCTGTTGCCATTAAATCTAATGAAAAGTCTAAAACCAGCAAGAACTTCGGCAAGTTTCCTCTGTGTTGTCCTGCTGGACATTACAGGCTCCTGCTGGTTGTCAACTATCCTTGTTCTCTTTGAAGAATTCTTGTTAAGGAGAGTTCCTGGGGCCTACATACCAGGGTAGCTGCTGAAGGACAGTTTCCCAGTGGCGGTGTGGGGCTCAGTGATGTGGAAATCCCAGTGTTTGTAGATCCGCATCGTGGCAGCGTACGTGTACCAGCTGGAGTGGGCAAACAGGAGGTTCTCAAAGCCAGGCAGCATCTGAGGAACAGAGCGGAAAACAGAAAAGCAGAACAGAATACTTGAGCTCTCACCCGATTTAAGGCCAGAGATCATGATATCCAACATTTCAGGCTGAATTACAGGGATATGTGAGTAAAAGCCATTTGATGTAATGGCAGCGCCACAAAACAAATCCATCCATCTCGGATTTCACTGTCTAGGGTCATATTGCTGCAGTGATGTCTAAGAAAAAAACGACAAAATGTAAACGTGGCAGTGCTCACCTGTGTAACAAATATGTTTTCTGTCATTCTGAAGCCACTTAAGGGAAAGAAGAAGGTATTGTTGACTTGAATGAATGAGTTAATATGTTGGAGCAGCTACACAATTAACTGTAACTCAAGTAACGTGAATTTGATGGAATGATGGAATACACAAACATGGTAAAAGAAATTGGAGCAACAAAGAAAATAAGAAAGTAAGTCAATTGATGGCATAATAAACACACACACACGCA
The DNA here is from genome assembly GCA_037833715.1 of Toxotes lorentzi. NCBI lineage: Eukaryota > Metazoa > Chordata > Actinopteri > Toxotidae > Toxotes > Toxotes lorentzi. The sequence continues at coordinate 15,301,338 of JBBMJY010000010.1, forward strand.
CACAAAAATATTTCTGGAGTTTGTGTTACTAAATATGCTGCCTCTTCGTTCCATCCCGAGGCCTATTTCGTACCGCACACGAGACACATTTGCGCTAAAACAAGCGTGTGTGGGCGTTCTTTGTTTATGTAGAAAATGAAATTACGCAGTCCGCTGCATCTCTGAGAACACTAAGCACTGTTATCCTGTTGTGGGTGTTAAAAAAATGGTCACAGAGAAGAATTATACACTTTTACAAACTACATTCTCCACAGCTGCAGAGAGAAAAAAATAAGGAAATGGAAATAACTGCATCTGTTAACGCTTAACTCATCAGCTGATGTTAGAGCTGCATGACTTATTTTGGACAGGAGCTTATACGACATTGTCCTTTGTGTTGCTGTATGCATTTCTTATGTGAAGTGCATAACAGGCCTTACAGCCTGACTAGAACATGTTTTGACCTCTGACCTTGATGAGTGCAGAACAGTGTCCCATCCCTGGAAGTTTGAAGTCTCTGAGAGGACGGTTGGAGCTGGGGACCAAGGCTGGGATCAGATCCAGCAGGTCTCCCACTGCATTCAGGAACTGGATGTCGAACAGGGACAGCGGCTGTGGGAAGAACACGAGATAAACAGCTGCAGGTCAGAAAATGAAAACGAATAGTGCCGTTGCCTTCACAGTGAGACAGCCACAAATCCAAAAATAAGTCCAGTGCAAAACAACTGATAAACTCATGAACTGAGAAAGAAAAATATTCAAAATCACTGAAATCATGAGCTATTTGGAGACCTTTCATGTTCCTCTTTGTCTTATTAACCTTAAAGTGACGCTATAAGTAAAACTACCATTTGAATTTTACTGACAGTAATGTAATGATATTGGCACCATACATGGTGTTGTCTAGAAATGTATATGTCTATTATTTTATTTTGCTTTATATGCAGGTTTTTTTTGCACTTTTCTGTATAAGCTAAGATGTAAATGCTCTGATTAAATAATATTAACATTCTACGGCCTTTATACCTTTTTCCCTTGTTTCTTGGCCCAGTCTGCTACTCCTGCTTGTAGTCCATCCATCTGGGCCACGATGAAGCCTGCATGTTTCCACAGAGGATCAGAGCTCTTGTTGAGTTTCACCTTCTCTCTGACCCATGAATCCTGCTTCCTACAAGCATAAGAGTGACACCTGCTGATTACTGCATTTATTATTCATTAGAATGATTTACTGTATAACACTTAGCTCATAAACAAAGGTGCTGTTAGCTTGTGGTGTAACAGATACAGTTTAACTGAGATTTTTAAATTGACTTAAACTGAGATATAAAGAAATTTGATTCCTTTGGGCCATTCAAAACAAAACTTTAAAATATTGTGTTAAAAAAATCCAAATTTAATCAGAAATTCTGATTTTCACAAATAAATAATGCTGTCTACGCTCTCCTCTTTCTACTGACCTTTACAGTGTGATCATTATCATGACAAACTAAACTCCACTGTGGTCTGGTAAAGAGCAGCTGAATTACAAAGAGCAATATCACACCCTGAGCTGAGAGTAGCATGAGCTAAACTGAACCTTTGTGAGAAGCGGATATGAAAGATAGTGATGCGTGTGCTCTACTCGAGTGTGGAGGCGCTGCTGCTGTGTAAAACAAAAAGAGAACTGACTCACGCCATGAAACTCTTAACCGGGCCGAGGATCTTTGGTTCTTGGATCAGCTGTGGATACATGTTGGTGTAGTGGTCCATCATCTGCCTGGGGGTTCATAATAATATTAAATGAATGTATTCAGAATAACAAAAATACGACATTTGGAATGTTGAAACAAAGCGACTGATAATGTTTGGTTAGTCGATTGTTTTCTCTTCACCTGATGATTTTGTATTTATGTGCTGTACCTGGCTGGAGGCTGATGGGTGCGGTCAATCTTTTCTTAGTTGTTACTGAAGGTTCCAAAGACCAAAGTTTCTTAAGTTGTTCTTAAGTTCTTAATCAGTGGCCACTATTCAACATGCTGACAAACCAATCACCAGCTTGATTACTGATATTTGGTCTGTTTTGATTATCAAATGTTTGAGTGGCATCAATGGGCCAAAATAGGCACACAAAGCCAGTTTGATTTGTACAACTGATGTCTGGTCTCATCTGGACATGCATATGTTTGAATATGTTAACAGTGACTATGTGTAACCAGATACAGGCAGTGTTTAGAGGCTTGAAGCCAAATCTTTTCAGAGTCAGTATTTCACCAGTTTGATTACTGATATTTGGTCTGTTTTGATTATCAAATGTTTGAGTGGCATGAATGGGCCAAAACAGACCTTGTTGTGAAATGACAGGGATCCTACAGGAACAGAGCATTTGTGATACTTACTGGGCTGTGAGGAAACCCTCAAGGTAGCCGGCCAGGAAGAAGATGACCTCATCAGTCTCAGGGGTCTTTCCATAGCCGGCACGGATCTCTAGTACACTCCAGCCTGTACTGTTCAGGGTATTGTTCAGGTACCCGTATGCATCCCCCTCTGTCTCCAGAACCCCCTCCTTTAGCAGGACCATCTTGTGTTGGGCGTCCCAGTACACCGTGGCGGCTGTCATCTCTGAGAGGAAATTACCATTACAAGAACATAAATGAAACTAGATGGCCATGCAAGATCTTTTTTTATTGGCTGTAGTGACAAATGACATCTACTATTTAAGGGTCACAAGACAAGAAGAGGTATATCTCATTTCCTTAAAATCTCCTTCCCAAACTTGAATGTATGGATTTCTCCTTTCTTTTCTTTTATTTAGGTAAATGATTCTGCACTGGTTTATGTTAATGGGGATTTATGCGTATAAACGAAAACGACAGTTAAAACATTCATTTCTGTGACAGGAGCCTTCGTGGGGAATACACCGTAAAAACACCACATTCACATTCATCTTTAACAAGATGAGATCTCCAACGCACCACAAATCACAGCAGCTATATAAAGCAGCGCGCATCCTTTAAGCCAAACATTATTTGTTAAATCTTGAAAAAAAAATTATATACATATAAAGGCAATAGATTCTTATACAACCACACGTGATTTCACACAAACTTGGCCTACTTACGGTCTGCAGAGGAGAAGGTCGCGACCGCATCGAATAAAAAAAGGACACAAAGCCTCTTTATTAAAAGCATGTCTGCGTGGAAGCACTTAAGAGCCAAAACAACTGCAGACCAGAGACGAGGATCAGCCAAAAGTGGCTCAGGCAATAAGGAAATCAGTTGTTTTGCGGCGAAGGGAAAGTCCGGGGCTGCAGGAGTTTCAGCGGTGCGGAGCGTTTCCTGATTGGCTGCGCGCCTGAGGAAACGGGAACAACACAACGTGCATGTGCCGTTCAAGAAGGAACAGAGTCGTACTGTGTATTTCAACGCAGTCAGCAGTAACGTAAAAGCATTTCAGACAAACGTGTTGCTTTTCGGTATCACAAAGGGGAGCAAAAGCCATCACCCCAGATGGGACTCGAACCCACAATCCCTGGCTTAGGAGGCCAGTGCCTTATCCATTAGGCCACTGGGGCTCTGCGGCGTGTTAGCGTTATGAAATAGGCTCTTATACATCTAACAGAAGCAGCTGACACCAGGAAGCTGTAAAACTACATTTGTTTTTTTCTGTTTGTTCGTTAATTACATTCGCACCAACTTCTGTTAGATTTTATTTACTTTATTTGGTCAATCATTTAACATTTTTCATGGACACCTCACCTTACACCCAGCAATAAAATAATGAAGTTAAAAGAAAGAAAAAAATGTTCAACATTAGTTCAGAAGAGTAAAACTGTTATCAGCATTATTAATTTGTGGTACAAAACAATCACTGAAATAAGTAGATTTTGAACCAACATGTGCAACGAAAAATAAAATACAGTAGGTCCCTTTGATGAATTACATTCCAGTTATTCAAAAAAACAAAACAACACATTTCAATACAGGAACTTATGTGCACTCAATAAGTGATTGTAGAACAGTGTGGTCTGATGTGATGCTGCCCCCAAGTGATAGCCTCAAACAAATGTTCCCATAGGCAACTCATGAAAAAGCACAAATCATCTTTATCTTCAGAAGACAAAAAACGAATGACAGAAAACAGAGCTGCATAATTGAATTATTGTATTCACTACAATGTAGAATAAATCTTTCTTATTAAAACGTTCAAATATATTTTGACAAGAACAATAAATAAAGCTGGAATGATAAGAAAAATTACAACACTTGTTATACCCTTTCTCTTGTGGATACTTATTTACATGTAGTGTCTGCATTCTTCAGTCCATTCCCACAACATGGCAAAGCTCTGTGTCAGGTCACAGCCACACACAAAAAAAAACCATGCTGTTGAGAGGGAAGTGAGCAATGTAGTTGAGTGTTAAGAAAATAACACATTATAACCTGAAGTATGTGGTATGGGCAGATAAAACAGATTAAATGAAAAAGGCTTTGGTGTTGAAGCTTTTCACAGCTCTCCCTTTTTAAACAACTAAAGTGTCCTAAGAAGAAGAAGAAGGGAAAAAAACAGAGCAGAGGAGTGTTATAGCTCCATGTAACAAACAATGTAGGAACAGAATTATGTCTGCATCAGTCACTACTGTCAACAACATCTTCACGTTCTGTATATATTTATCGACCAGTTTCATTTCCTAGTTGTTTGTTATGGTTATGTGAAAATCTCTCTGTAGTGACACTTACTATCTACCATAAAATACTATTTTAGGTAGCTAAATTGCAATAAGGTGGTAGCAAAGAAATGAAATAAAAATGTAAATGTCAAGATATAACTTTTACAATCAACAATATGCACTGTAAATCACCACCCAGACCCATTAGACTTCTACTGCTAAAGAGCTAAGAAGGCACAACTCCTATGCACTGTGGCATGAAAACCCCTTAAACAAAGCATTCAAATTATAACGTTGCCTTCTGTTCCTTGTGTCTCTCACAGACTCAGTCATATTCAAAAGCGAAAACTTGTTTTCTAAGGAGAAAGTTGAGAGTTGAGAGAAAGTTGTAAAGTGATATGCTAAAATAACCACAAAGAAAACGCCAAAGGACCAGCATACAGCACTATGGCAGCAATGTTCAGAGCTATTCCCCTTTACAAAACAGTGTCAACCATTCCAACGGCTACACGGCACTCCAACGATCGCTGCTCCGTGAGTGTGCTGACATTAAATGCAAGTGTGCAGTGATACCAGAGGGGTGGGCTTCATCTCCACAAGGACACCACACACACACGCGCAAACACACACACACACACTCATTCATCATCGATTAGTTTCTCAGCGCCATTCTCTGCTGTTCTGCCTGCGCTGCCTCCTCCTTCCACTTTGCCTCCTGCGTCCTGCTCCCCCTCTTCCTCCTCATCTTCGGTGTAGGAGAACGACTGGCTGCTGTAGTTGATCATGGTGCGGGAGAGGTCCACTTCGATGGGAAAGACATCGGCCTCCTTCAGAACGGCGTAGCACTCGTCATAGTAATGTGACATGCCTGAGACGAAGCGCTGCAGCTGGAACACAATGTCCTGGACTGTAGATGAAGAGGACAGGAGCGAACTTTAACATAATTAAAGTTAATAGCTAACTTTAATTATAATGAATGAATCCTGTCTGATCATGGTGTACGCTGATGTATATATGTGATGTTGTGCCCTTAATCAATCACAATTAGCTGGAAAAAAAACCAAAAACAAACAAAACACAACAATGACTCACCATGTTTCTGATCCAGCAGCTCGATCTTCTCCAAAACGTCCTTCCTCATTTTGGCGAAGCGGGCCCGAGCCTCCTGCCGACACCGGAGCACCAGACGGTACTCGTAGTTACCGGTGCTGACGCGATACAGGGGCTCTCCCATGGCCTGTGCAAAGAAGGTTAATTATTCATTCATTATCCATTCATTTGTATAATTTGAGTTAATAAAAAAAAACTGATGGCACACAACTGATGTCTGGCCTCATCTGAACATGCATATGCTTGAATATGTAAACAGTGACTATGTGTAACCAGATACAGGCAGTGTTTAGAGGCTTGAAACCAAGTCTTTTCAGAGTCAGTATTTCAGATGTTTTCCTTTGCGCTTTAGAGTTTAAAGTTAAAAAAAAAAAAATAGAAAGTGCATTTTTCCTTTTGTTCAAAGACTTTTCACTTCAGGAGAATAATGACGTGTGCTGGCAGCCTGCAAATGTTGTATATATCGTGCTGGTGTAATTCCCCATACTAGAATACAAATTGGCTACTCACAATACTGCTGTATTCTTCATCATCCATTTCCTTCACCTTCAGGCAGTATGACTGAAAGACACAAGGAAATCATGCTGTCATTGCTGACTGACATGTGACTTAATTGTTTAACAGATTTGCGGATGCACTATGCGGTGTCGTATATACTAAACCACAAGAACAGAGAGCTGTGGCTTTACCAGATACTCAAACTTCACATCCAGGTACTTGCGGATGGTGAGCTTCGTGTCTGGTATGGCCTTGTGAAGGTATGTGTTCAAGTCATGCAGCATCTGCACAACGAGATACGACTGGTTAGAGGTTTGATATGAAGTTAGACAGACCATACAGTCAAGTCACGAGAGCCATATAAGACAGAAGGATAACAGAATACTTGGATTAACTCTAAACATCTTAACAACCATGTTGAACCTGTCAAGTGTTTCATATTTCCACTCATGAACCAAAAAAAACAACGTACAGAAGATGGTACTGCATTGAATGTAAAACTAGAGGTGAAAGATATCCTCACCTTACAAGTCTTTCTAGTCCTTAACAATTACTAAAAAACAAAAAAGCATTTTCCTCTTTGAGAGGTCTGAGTTCTTTCACTGCAATAAATGCTTCATACCCAAACATTAATCTGGACTTACAGGTTTGATGGTCTTTAGTAGCTGAATACCATACTTCTCAATGCTGCGGTGAGCATCTGCAAACTTTACAAATGCCTCGCTGGCTGCAGCCTGGGGCTCTCGAACCCCGATGACAGAGAAAACATCACCAAATGCTGAAAGGGCACATTATCAAATACCAATCAGATATATTAGTCACTAAAGCTGAGATAGAGTGAGCTCTATTAAGAAGAGGTGCACCAAACAATTCGGTCATATTTTGTTTTCTAATTTCTGATTCTGATCAGGGTAACTCACCTCTGTGAGTCTGGGAGAGCTCAAAAAAAGCTCTGAGCAGTCTCTTTGTGTGCTCCATCAACCCTGCAGGCAAACAGAGGAATAACAAAACGCTGATCTGAACAAACAGGAACAAGTGAGCCTTCAGGACACTCACCTTAACGGTGCATGAGATTAGCACGTCAGACTAAAAGTTACCTAATTTCTGTCCTTATTGATGACCGAACGACAACTGATTCTCAAATTTCTGTGTTGTAATTTGATGATTCTTTACCTTTGTAGAGCTCTGCTGTTTTCTCCAGCTCTTCCAGTCTTTTGACCAGTCCATCTGTAAAATAAAATGAATTTACAAGAGTAGAGCTTCACACTGATCCCTATGAATACACTGATAAACTTGTAATGATCATAATAATAATCTCACCATTGCAGAGAATAGCTCTACTGAGTCCAAGAGCATCTGCTGTGCCTGAGCTCATATTCTCTACCAGCCGATGTTTGACTTTTTTCAGCACTAAAACACAACATGTGCGTTTAATACACACACACAGCACTGAATAAGACTTACTGTGATAAAAGACACATAGAATTATAATAGATAATCCACTGAAAATAACATAAACAAACAATGGATCGAGCCTAAAAGTGAGTATTTGTATGTGTCTAGTGGGGGAGATACCTATATCCAGAGACTTCCCCTGTTTCGGGTCTGCCTGCAGTTTGTTGTAGTGGATTGTTGCTTCTCCCTGATACACAGTTATCAAGAAATAAACAGGATATATTTAAAGGAAAATATCCCTTGAAAAAACAGATATCTTTCATTCATTGCATTTTTTTAAACTAATTGACAATTAAAAAACAATGTTTTATCCCATTATATGAGGTAAAATTAATAATGTGCAAACTTTTCCAGCTTCATAGCACCAAGGGTGAAATTCACATGCAGTATTTGGACTGAACGAGCAAACAGCAACACAATCTAATCCTTTAATTCCCACACTGAACCCTCTCTTTAATCCACCGTGCAGGAAGTCATGGAATTTTTCTGGGTGTGAACAATGGATGCCAAAAAAAACACAGCCACTCTACATTGGTGACGTTATGCCAAATAATACGGGCTATTGTCCTGACCCCTTTAGCATAGCTTGGCAAGCCAGTAAGGTCCCTCTTCTACAGTCCGGTCGTGGGTTTGCACCCATAATTTGTAAACTGTTCCTGCCTCTTCACTGGTAAATCCACAGCGGGACACAAAAATGTGAGTAATGTTTTATTCATTTGACATGTTTCTCTTCATGTCCACATGTGCACAGTTCTTTCTTTTTTTTTAATCATTAAGTTACTTGTCAACAGTGGTGTGGAGTTACATACTTTAACTGGTGTTTCAATTGGTTTAATTGACTTTTTGAACATAAAAGATGATTCAAACAAAGACGTCTTACTTCAATGTTTGATGAAACAAAAGCTCAGCAGCCACAAAGCAAAATTACCTGTATCTGACAGGTGACTGGGGTCATCAACTACTTTAATCACTAACTGAGAGGACTGTATGGAAGTAATCAAAGACTAGACTGTAATGTAATGAGCCATTTGGTGTTGGTTATTAAATATGGACTGTGATTCCATCCCCAGAGCTTGTGTACCTGGACAGCTTGAATCATCTTGGCCACTTCCACTTTAGTCTTTCCCTTTACTGGTTTCCCATTTACACCTGTGATTTCATCACCTGCTGCCAACGTCCCATCCAGAGCTGCTGGGGTGTTATCGAACACCTGTGAGGCAACAGAAACCACACTTGAAAAGGTACAACTTAATCAAACATTTTAAAACTTCACACATTACAGAATAAAAACAGAGTTATAATCGATTGTTCTGTGTTTACCTGGACAATGTAGAGGCAAGGACAGTACTGTGCCCCACCACCAATGCTGATGCCAATAAGGTTATTAGCATCTTTCTTCAGAGATACAGTACCAGGGACTGTTGGTATACCCCTTTTGAGGAGAAAAGATGATACACTGAGATTAGCAGCATTTAGTTGATGCTATTTTTGGACAATTAATAGTAAGCAATGGGTGCAAAGTTCATACTGGGAGTTAAATACACACTATTAGCAACTGTGTTAAAACATTTAGAGATGTATCAGCATGATGGATTTGTCACTGTATGTGGTCCCATGTATGACTTGAAGATGAATGGCTGAGATCATAAAAAGGAAAAACATAATTGTGACTCACAGTTTGTCCTCTTCCAGTTCATAGTCCATGTCTGTGAACATCGCAGGGCAGTGTCACTCCTGTCCCCGTAAAACCTGTGAGTTGAATATTACAAGTTCCGTAACCGACTGTACTTGAAGATTGACTTGATGAAGACGGAAATATGCAGTCGGTGCTGTGACAATCTGAGCAGCTCTCTCCGCAAGAACTACCACTCATATGAGCAGCGATTTAAAGAGAGATGAGCGGGATCACTCTGTTGTGATATACTGTATCCATCAAATGGAAAAGTGCTCAAAAGAAAGCAGGTCATTTCACCGGCAGAGCTTCCTCAGGACACCGACACTGACTCACAGCCAGAGCCCACTGCCTGAGGAAAGCAGATGCTACAGCAGGTGTGCAAACAGCTGGTAAAGAGCAGCGCTTGCTAGCTACTTGGTGTTAGCCAGTGAAACGAGTCCAAATAAGTGTACCACTTAAACTAAACGCACCGACATCTGTGGCGAAAACAAATACTTTAAATGTCATTGTAGCGATGGAAGCCAACAGAAAGAAAATTGCTCGCTAACGCCTGCTAATTAGCTGCTAGCTACTCAAACCGCAGATGTTCACAAACAGTAACACGCCATTAAGGATTTACCTTTATTAGAATTCGCACCAGTTTCTCGTACAAACGTCCTTTAGTATGCATAAAAACAAAATATCTTCCCTTTAAATCGTGACCATCTGAATTTCTGGATCCACTGCTCCACTGACAGCTCTTCTGTTTACTTTATTTTGTCACTTCCGCCAATGTAGCGGAAGTTGCGGAAGAGAGTCTAAAATTAGTTTCACTGTTTTCAAGACGTCACAGTTAGAAACACTAGTCTTAATTTATTCAGCGAGAATAATAAATAAATTCATATACAATGTCTGTGTTGATGTACAGTTTGATAAAAACCAACACAAAGCTCTTTTGATGGATACGTTGAAAAAAAGACCTCTAGCGGTCACAGGGAGGAAAAGCAACGGATTAAATTTGTCAAAACCACCGTAAATGTAGACCATACAACCACTTCCGTTGAATATTTTCAAATTATAAGACCCACTTTAAAGCAACCAGAAGGAAGTAACCGAATGGTCATTGAACGGTAATGTTTATAATAAAATGCATACTACATTATGGCTGGCAAGACCTTCAGCGAGCTCCGCCAGTTAACTCCAACTAACTCCCATGTTCCATCTCCAAACTCCGTGATGTGATTTTTTTTTAAATGTGTCACATTTTCACACTTACACCACTAGAGGGCGGTAATCAGTCACAATTAATACCATAGTCCACGCAGCGAATACGTCACACAACTGCATCCGGTGATTACCTTCACAATAAAGTGACCAAACTGAAGCTATCAAACAATTTGTCTTGTGGTCAAACGTCATCCTTACATAGAGTCAGTGCGAACGGGAGACTGTTGTGGGAACAGCAGTTCATCAAGCCTTGGACTATTCATCTACTACTGGTTAGTTTTACTTCTTAAAAGATAAAATTCTTGACGAGCTTGACGAGAGTAATATCGGATAGAGACAGCCGGTACCGTTTTTCGGTAAACTTGCTAACTATGCTAAAGTTATTTACATCCCATTCAGATCAGCACAAACTTCAGATTCTAAATACAACATATTTAACAAACATCTCCATCTTGCATCAAGGCAGTCTTTAGAATTTATGGATGTTTACCGCCATCCAGTGGTCACAGTGTAGAACTGCAACAGATTCAGTCCATTAGTAAAGTCCCTGATTTGTGTTCAATGCCTCACAGCTAAGTAACAACCTCCAGCTGGTACAGGACAGCCTGTCAGTCTCCAGACAGCTGGCCGTGTAATTTAATTTGTAGTTTTTCATGAAATAGCCGAACAAGTATTGATTTACCTCAAAATGAAAGGTAAATTCAAAAACGCTTTACTTTATTAAAATTATATGAATATCAAAGAATAGACAGCTCGAATACCACAGGTACAGTATATTCATATGTGTTTTTCTCCAGTGTAAACAGTGTTTTGAGGACCATCTTCAGCATACACAGTGGCTCTATCTAAATCTAGTTTGCCACTGTGATCAAAGAGGCAGCTAATCTTATTTGCAACATTAGTTCAACAGCAATGATTAAACAGAGCAGTGCTTCTGCATTCAGTAGGTTACTTGACTGTGATGATGACTGGGCCACATTGTAACTGATAAAAGTCCTTTCATTGATTTTTTTGTGCTTTGTGTTATAAATAAAGTGAGTCTTTATATTCACACACTTTACTGTTTGTCTCCCAGGACAGAAGAGTGTCCCTGTGTATCAAGGCCGTCTCCCAACATCTTCCAGCACCAGAAATGAGCATGGTGAGTTTAAATCTGTTGCTGCTTTTATGTCCCTGCTACTTACGTCACAGTTCCCAAACCTGCTGCCATTGTGACTAACAATAATCTTTCATTTTCTAATTAAATTGTTTGAAATCCTGAACTACACAACTGTGTTTCTCAGCAACTTGAACTGAAGAATGTGGATCTGCGAGCTGGAGATCAGCTGAAAGTAAAGGGAATAATTCAGCATGACGCAGAGAGGTAAGCTAAGCAAAATCATTATATATTATTTTATATTGACCCTGTCACTGAAAAAAAATAATATGATGCAGATTCATTCTGGTTGATGGCTGTAGTGAAAAGTAAAAAAAAAAAAAAAACTTAAAAAATGTGGTCTTCTACTTTAATAAATAGTCTGTTGATTACATGTCTGATGTTATGTGTCTAAGCTCTGCAAACGCCTGGATGTTAAGACCAAATTTCTCACATAAACACAGATTTCAGATCGACCTCGGCTGTGATGCAGACGACCTGGCGCTGCACTTTAACCCTCGTTTCCATGATGACACTGACGGAGCTGTGCTTGTGTGCAACTCAAAGACTGCTGGTCTCTGGGGCGATGAGAAACGGGAGATACACAACCCCTTGCAGAGGGGCGCGGACATTAAGGTGAGGGAATGTGGCTTGATGAAAAATGCTGTGAAAAGGTTTGGTAAGGATCTTTTTGAAAGGCTTAAAGGGTCAAATCACAAACAATATATTTACTGACCTACCCCTGGCCACGTGAATAGTTTAAGTTTTGTTTGGTGACATTTTCATTTTTTACTAAAAATTTAAAAAAAGGCTCTACTCTCAAAGCATGTTTTCTGCCTTAGATTGTACTGAAGCTGGTTGGAGACATGTTTGAGGTGGAGCTTCCTGATGGACAGGAGGTTCAGTTTCCTAACCGTGTTGGCATGGATGTTATCAGCTACATCAGAATCAGAGGGGACTTCAAACTGACTTCCTTCAAGATCTGCTAAGAGATGCAGCTGCTTTAACACATGCAGGAGACTTGAGACTTGACCCGTTATTGTAAGAAACATTAGTCATTAAGGGAAGTAGCACATGGGAAATGTATCTTTAATGGATAATGCCCTGTTGTGCACAAGAATATAAAATGATTAAAATGAAATGATTTTGTTCTGTTGTCTGTGAAGGGTAAGTAAACTTCAGATCCAGTGTGTATCTGAAGTTTACTTCAGATAAACACTATCTAATTAAAGGAACATTACACCAATTTCAGACATCAGGTTCAGTTTATTTGTCACAAGTAACCTCACCTGTGGAAACAGTTGTATAAAGTGTTTTGTGGCTCTTCAGGTAGATATCTGCAGTCTGAGAAAATAACACGGGTGATGTCACTCAGATGTCGCCAAGGTTGTTTCACCCTGGACTCGAGATTTTGAAATTTTTAACCAATTGGAGGAGTGGGTTTTGGAAGAGGTGGGCATTTACGAAGCAAGGGGGATATAATGAAAGACACCACATAGCATACTGCACATACTAAAGGCAAAATGTTAGGATATTCTGGCCTCTGCTGCTTTAGAGCAGTTCTTATTAGAAGCCTGTCTCTTATGAGTCCACAAACTTAATGGAAGTGCAAAACAAACTAAGTAACTAAAAATATACACACTGGGAAACAGTGATTGTAAAAAAGTATGACACAGTCAGGGAACAGAAGCGTGATGCCTGTGGGCAGACAATATAGCCGAAAGCTTGAGAACCAAGGAAATTTCTCACAAGGCCAAGCCAAAAAGTCTTATCAAAAAGATTCAGTCAATAGGATGTTCTATATATATCATATTTCATCATTTCTCTAATTATGTGTTTATACATATATATGTCTTTAAAGGTTAAAAATAATATTTAAGTTCATAAATTCACAAGTTAAAAGTGTTAAAATGTATAAAAATGTAAAAGATGTATTTTCCTTTAGTTCATGGAAATTGTATCAGGGTGAGTGTTCTGTACTTTTCTTGGTTTTTGGAAACTGCGACAGAGTGAGCGCTCTTCCCGTTAATATTCTAACTCGCATCTTTGCCGCTCCGCTCTGCTCCGTTCAGTCAACAAGTAAAGGCAGTGACAGAGATGTGCTCTTAAAGTTGGTTAATGTGGTCGCACACGCTTCAGCCTGGGAATTCAACAGTCTGTAAGTATTGTGTGTGTGTAGTTTCAAAGTGTTTATTGTGTCGTGTTGTTAGCATTCTGTTAGCAGCTGCCATACGGACGAGCTAACTTGCGCATTATTTAGGAGTTTGTTTGCTAGCTCCGTTATATTTTGTTGGCGTTGTCTGGTTGTCTAGCCTCGTAAGGGTACTCGTGGCGAGGGCAGTATGTGTATATATATATGTATATATATATGTATATATGTATATATATATATATATATATATATATATATACACACACACACACACACACACACTCACAGGCACACACAGAAAGCAGCACAGATGAATGCTTTTAGGGTTGATGACCCCGCA